>VWZP01005245.1:4710-64426 GCA_013396995.1 Dicaeum eximium | reverse complement strand
CGGAAGGAAGCGCGGAAGGAAGCGCGGAAGGAAGGAAGCGCGGAAGGAAGGAAGGAAGGAAGGAAGGAAGGAAGGAAGGAAGGAAGGAAGGCTGGCTTCAGGCGAAACACAGGAGCTTGTAGAATTTGTAATAAATCCTTGACTTGAGTAAACTTGCAACTCAACTCTGTCCCAAGACAAACAACTGTATCATTTTTCATGAGTTTTCTTGAAGCCTAATGAAATTATTCAAACCCAAATGCTCTGAGGTATATCACAGACAACAACAACAAAAGAAACTTCTGAGGCAAACTCAAATATTCTGTGTTTATTGTCAGGTTTGAGAATGACTGTGGCCCAGGTTACAGTCAAGGGATGTTGATGGAATAAAAGCACCAGATGTGTCATTGCTGCCATATTTTATTGCATGTAATTTAGCAAAGAGGGTGGGGAACAAAGACAGGCGTGATATCTGTGCTTTGCCTCCAGTGAAAATGTGAGCCTGTCCCCCAAAGGGAGAAACTAACAGGCTTAATTAAGATATAATTGAGCCTTTCTATGAATTTGAAAGAAATAATCTTTCCCTACTTTCCCCCAGAAGAATCATGGCCCACAAGCAGCTGATGCTGTCATTAGTGATGCTGAGAGGCAGCTGCTTTCTCGGGGTGGCATTTTTATTGCATTTTTCATGCTACTAAGCACACAAAGGGCTGTTTAGTTTAAATGATTAAGACATGATATTTAGGAGTTAGCACATTCATTTTTAAAATAGAAGTGAGATCTTTCCATGTCAACTTGTCAGCAGCCTTTACTACCTTGATACACCAGGGGAAAGCATTCTCACCCTATAGTAGCTTCTAATTACATTTCTTTTGAGTCTGAAACCCCTCAAATCATGCTTGTGATTAACCATGTCAGGCCTGTCAAAATACACGAGGGTTTGATGGGATTAAATCCAAAGCAGCATTGCACAGAAGAAAGTGTCACTGCTAGGAATTTATTCCTGCCTTGCCACCTCTTTTTGTGGTGTCATTCTCTGTATAAAGTTCACTCAAAATATTGCTATGGCCAGCAATGTTCATTATCTTTTTTTTTTTTTTTTCACTAAAAATCATTTCCATGTTATAAATATTGTTACACACATCTCCTGAGATTCTGCTATGTTTTGTTTATTATGCCATGGAAATGACTCTGAAAATAAAATTAAATTAAAAATTCTGTTAACAGGAAGGAATTGGAGACTGAGAATTCCAGAAGGCGCAAGGAATGTTCGTCCCTAGGAGTGAAGTAGAGAGGTGGAAAAGACTCATTGAGTTCTCAATTTCATCTCTCAAGAAATTGTAAAGTAATGCAAAGATGGAGGAATGGAGGAATAGGGTTGTTTAATTCAGAGGTTAAAAAATTAAACCAAAACAAACATGCTGTGTAAAAATCAGGTTAATCAAGCAAAATATTTTCAAGATTGGGAAACCTCATATGGATCTACAGAAATGGAGCCATTGAAGGAAATCAAATATTTAAATGCAAATGTCTGTAGGTGAGCATGGTCTGTAAACCCCCACTGCAGGTAGTGGAGGTCTAAATGGTGTTATCAGCATGAGACAAAAAATATCAGCTCAATCTAAAGCAAAACCTTAAAATTTAAGTTAAATTCTCTCATTGACTGTCTGGCCTTGATGCTCGTTGACTTCCAATAGTGGCCACTTGGCCACTGGGCTGAAACACAGGAATTTATACAAATCACACCTTTAACAACTGAATCTGGGTCCAGGTGACCTTGATTCACTTCACCTTTCAGCCTCACCTTGTTTCTCCTTGTCCACCTGCACTGAAAGGTCCTGAGGGCAGCCTTGGCTGTGCTGTGTGGGTGAAAGTCCTTGTCTGGGCCAAGCCCACCCAGGCTACTCAGGTGGTACCAGACTCTCAAAAATTGCCTGATCTGATTAGTTCAGAAAACACGTTAATTTCTCAGAAATGAAATTCACAAAATGTGGGATATTTTTGGTTTTTGTTTTTTTTTTTTAATTGAACCCAAATGAAGTAAAAGAAAATGTCTTGCAGAGCTGAGTCCCACTCATGACTCCCACTAACGGGGAGTGACTTGTTGGAAATGGAGAGGTTTGTGGGAACAGAACAGGCTGCCCAAGGAAGTGGTGGAATCACCATCCTTGGGAGTTATTTTATTTTATTTTATTTTATTTTATTTTGAAAAACTGGATGTAGCACTGGGGACATGATTTAGTGGTGACCAGGGTGGTGCTGGGTGAAGGGTTGGACTCGATGGTCTTTTCCAATGTTAACAATTCTGTGAGTATTTGCAGGAATTTCTCAGCTGGTTTTCAACAGTGGATGGTTTATGAATAAAACTGACAAATAAAGTTCCTTCATCTCTTCAGCACTCAGAGAAACTCAGGACAGGGATGGAATATGGGTAAGGAATGACTTCCCACTTCAGAGGCCTCAAAGACAGAGACTCCTTCATCCCATCTCCTGGGGAAAGCTCAGGTTGACATCAACAGCCTTTGTTTCCACCTCACGTGAAGGGCAGACACCTGCACGTTTGTTCTGAACCCTTTTACAGGAACAGCCCCAAAATATCCCCTTCTGTTGGAACCCTGGATACTGAGAATTTCAGACTTTCTGTGCTGCCAGGCACTGACCCCCAAGAGAATACTGCATTGGACCTGAGGCCGTGGAGAAAATTCCCAAAATGGAATGACAGCACTGGGATTGTGGATGTGGAGTCTGAATAGAAGTGTGTGATAGCACAGGGGGGAAAACTCAGAGTTTAAGGGTTTAGAACACAGCAATGGATATAAAGCAAGATGGAGGTTTTAGGGCTGAGGCTGCTCCTTCTTCTTCACCTTCTTCTCCATGGGTTTGGGGGCTGTTGTGTGATTGGATAGAAAAGTCCCCATTGCAGGGCAGGGGTGGTTGTTATTGGGTTAAAAGTCAAAATAATTGAGGTGTCATTTCTTAATTGGACAGTTTATCCTTCAAAGGCCTTGTAGAGAGAGAGATGGGGCTGCATTTTTAGTTTGTCAGAGTGAAGTGCTGTAGAACTCAGGGTTTGTGAGACTGTGATATAGATAAGAGCTGATAAACATCAGAGTCCGAACAAGAAATAATGTCTGGAGCATTTAATCCCAACCCTGACCCTGGCAAAAACAAAGATAAAACTTGACACCCTCCCACATTAGAAAGCTGGGAACAATCATCTTTTTTCATCCATATTCTGTCACCTCGGAGCTAATGTGCATTTTCCCTGTTTGAGGCTCCATCCCATTATTATTTTTCAGCTGTGCTGCTGAAACCCCTCGAAGCTCTAGGCTGAAGTCACTTGTGCTAATTGCTCTGTAACTATAAATTATGGCACAGACCTGGTCCCAAAGAACAAATTGTCTCAAATTTTGATATTCTGAGATAAAAAACATGTAAAGATGTAGGGTCGCTGAGGAACTCAATTTTTTTCCTCACGGTGATTGAACCAGAAAAAAGCAAAGCCAGGGACGTGCCTGTATCTCTGAGACAGCCCTAGACCTTTATCTAACAAAACATTTATTATTTTAAACACTCAGGGTCAAATCACATGAGATTTTCATGGGTTTTGTGCATAATTAATAAGTAAAAACCAACTGCGAATCATCATCATAATTATTGTCATCATTTTAACATTATTATTATTATTATCATCATCATCATAATTATTGTCATTATTATTAACACTATTTTTATCATTATCATTATTATCATTATTTTCTTATCTAGTATCAGAAACGGCCCTCACACCAAAATGAAATAATTATAAAAGCCTAACCACCTCTCTCAGACATGTGTCCTGAAGTAAAATAACATCAGATAAATAATTTCATAATAATGCAAATAAATAATAGTAAAAAAAAAAAAAAAAAAGGCCAGTGAAATAGCACTTAATTTATGGATTACACTGTCCCTTTATTTCAGAGGCATAATTTAAAATTTCAGAAATCAAGAACAAATTTGTTTGAAAAACAAATTACTCATATTTTTATGTACTCCCATGAATAGGTGATACATAATGAGAGAACTGTTTATCAATAAAAAGTTATAATATAATAGATCTATAATAATAGTATAATAGATATATTGCAAAACTTAATGCACATGAACCTAAAAATAGAGAAAAGAGATAAAAATAAGCATCAGAATTTGAGCTTTTTCTTTTTCTTGCAAAAGTCTTTTTTGTACTTTTTATAGTTTAGTAGTTTTCATTTCAGAATAAAATATAAAACCAAATTTTTTTAAAATTCCATTTAGCTTTTTCCCCTGCTTCCTTTTTGAAAACCAGAGAAAAAAGGAGCTTTTTCAACCATGGAATTGACTGTAATTTGAACTGGAAATGTGGAACAACAGGCTGGATTTGGATTTGGATTTGGCTGGTGGCACTTTTCAGAAGACTGTCGGATGTTCTCAATCTAATCGTGTCCAACAAGGACACAAAGAGGTGTGAAATGGCCTTTGAGGATTTAAAAATAACATCAGGACCCTGCTTTTCAGTTTCAGTGTTTCACTATCAAATCCACACCATTCTCCAATGTAAACAACGCTGCAAAAACCAAATGATCATAAAACCTTTTACAAGCAGAACTAAAAATGACGGGGATTATGCTCTCATAACTCTCATTTTAAAATTATATGGGTTTGGCCCTGCATTTTTCAATACTTATTTGTAATTAGGCTATGACATTCAATCAATCACCAGAGCAAGCCAGATGTGAGCACATAAAAATTCTGGGGGCTGAGTTATAGCCCCGAAGCCTTTAAACCAATTTGCTTTTTATTGGTGAAAGGGAAAAATCAAGAATTCCTTCGGTGGGTCAGTGAGTTACAACGAGCTGATTTGAAGCAAAATATAAGCAGGTACATAAAATCAATCAGGCAGAATAAAGAGCCAACCTCTGGCTAAACTTGCTCCTCTTCTATCCAGTTCATTTAAAATGGGATAACAGCGATATAATAAGGTTAAAAGAAATATGATCATCAGGGCAGGGGAAATATTGACTCTTCTGAAGTGTTCTCTTCCTGCTTGGACAGAAGGCAATTTAGAGGTAATGCAATTCCTAAAGTTCACTGATGCAGCCCCAAATGCTTCACAGGGTAAAGACAACAAATTTTTGAGCTGTAAAAAAAAATGGATGCGCATTTTATTTGTCTTTTCCACTATAAATGGTAAATCAGAAAGTCAAAATTTACTGCAAAACAAAACCAAAAAGCAAAGAGAAGCTTAATCATGCCAGGAGAAATCCGGTCTTATTCCTTCCAGGCTGCCCTTGGATTTCTGGAGAAAAAACAAAAAATCAGAAATGTTTCAGATGTGGCACAAGGCAAGTTTTAATTCATTGCTGTGACTGCAGGGGGGAACAAAGTCCACATTCCACTTGCTCTGCGTGTCAGATCAATGTTTAGGGGAAAATCTTTGTGTGGTCACATCAGACAACAAAGCCCACGTTAGTCAGAGCCTGGATGTGCAATTAGTCACTGAGACACCCTGAACTGAGGCTCCTTTCCCAGAGGGCTGCATGGGACAGAACCAAAGCTGTGAAAATAGTGAAAATCTAATGGTTTTCTCCATTTCTTGTTTATTTTTCTTTCTTTCTCATTGTTTCTTCTAAAGGAACCTGCATAAGGTTAGAAAGAATATGGGTTTTTTTTAAAGTTTCTTCTTCACTTCATCTTCCTTTTTTTTTTTTTTTCTTTAAAGGTACTTTAGCTGAGGAAAAAAAACCCCAAAAAACCTCTGGAAATCGATTAAGTATTTCAAATAAAGTTTCATGACCAGTAATACAGCAAGGCAGCTTGTGAAATACATGGAAAATATGTGAATATTTTCTCCAAAAGCCTGTCTGTCAGACTGGTTTGGACACATGTGAAATGTTGGCTTCCCCCTCTGAGCTGGTGTTTGCCTCTCTGAGTAGAATGTTTAGTCTGGTTAGAATATTCCATCTGCCTTCTCTGGATTTTGGCTGAGCATTTTAATTGAAAACTTACAGACTTGAATTATTTGCTCTGAATCCCCAAAGAAAAAGACAATTTAATCTTAAGGAGCCTCTGTGGAGAGTTGGTACGTCCAGGAAAATTGATAAAACTTAATCAGCAAGAAGTGTCCTGTAGGTAATTAGTTGGGTTTATGGATTGTATTTTTAATATCTCTGCAAAATGTACAAACAGTGGGATGCTTTATTATGCTCTAATCTGGCAGGCAGTGTTCAAATGGGAAAACTTCTGGTTTTCATTGCTCAGTTCAACACAGGCAAAGGCAGAGGTAAAAGAGATTTATCTTCTCTTGGATGGGAAATCAGTCAAGAGTTCAGTTCTTCACCAGCTGGACTTGTCATTCGGTAAATATTATGTAAATTTTGCATCTGGAAGAGATGAAAATTGAAATTTCTCTCCCAATGAAATACTGCATTTCTTTATCTGTTGATGAGTTTTTTAACAATTATTGATTTTTCTAAAGTAGTTCTTTTCTGGAAAGAAAATTCTGATCATTATTAATCTCCGTTGATTAGTGGGATTCTTTTCATTCTTTTTCTTTAAAAAAGCTATTACGGGTTCATTTCTTTGCTTGTAAAATTTCATATGGTCCCAGTGATAATCTCCATTTAATTCCTGCCCTCATTCAAAGTGGATCAGACAGGCACTGATTCCTCCTGAGCATCTATTTTGAAGAAAGATGAATTATTATGGATTGATCAGAGCGAGCTGTCAGAGGTTTCAGATCAGCTGACAGTGCCCACAGATCAGATAAGCCAGTTACAATCAGGGTTTTCCACAAAAAAAAAAAAAAAGGCATTTTTGTTAGTCTCAGAATTTCATTGGCATTTTTAATAGTCTCAGAATTTCCCCAAATAGCTGTTTTTGGAATCCAAATTGTTTCCACGTGGTATCTGACTGATAGAAATGCAACTTCCTTTTCTTCTCCACAGCAAAATTCCTTCAAACCCTCTGAAGCTGAGGGTAGATGACAAACAAATACAAGTTTGCTANCTCAATGATGTCACAGTTCTAGAAAGTTCGCTGTCAATCTTTCTGATGTTCCTCCCCATTGGCTCGTTTTTAGGGGTATGTTGTATAAATCAGTCCTTACTTAAAAATGGCTCGTATAATTCCCATGGGGTATGAACTAGATGTAACTGGGGAAAAACCCTGGCACCGACGCAGAGACGCGACGGATCCCGACGGCCAGCGACGGTAACCGCGACGCTCTCCCGTGCCGCCTAATTAACATAATTAATAAACTTTTATTAATAACAACAATTGAGTATTTAACTTCTTAACTTGGAGAACACCTGTGAACATAAACAATAATGATTAAACACTTATAACACCCAGCAACCTGAAGAAGATTCTCCAACTCACCTGGTGACATGGCTCAGGCCCTCCCCTCTAAATAGAGGAGTGCCCCAAACTTCTTCCCATCTTTTATTTCTTCCCATATTTTATTATTTTTCCATATTTTCTGGACCTGTGGTGTCCGGAGTTGTCCGAGGTGAATCTCACCCTGTGGGTGCGAGGTTCAAGATCTGGCCTTGCCTGTGCTTGATTAAAATTTGGGCAGAGCAAGGGGCTGAGAGAAGGAACAGCAGGACACAAATTTCCTTGGGTGTGGGAGCAATCCACTGGATTCACATCTATTTCCCCCATATCAGTCTCCTTCATAACATTTCCTCTGTCATTGACGGTCTCTCTTGAGCTTTGTTAAGTTTCTTAGCCTTAAAAAAGGTCTCAGAAGCCTCTGGGGGGGGGACAATGAAAAGGAGATAAAAGAAGGTAAAAATGTAAGGGAATGGCAAATAAAGGGAAAACTCATTGAAAAAATAAAAAGGGAAAGGGGGAAAAAAGAAACAGAAATAACAATTGCAAAAAATCTCTTTATGTATATTCTCTGCTTCCTTTCTGAGTTCAAATCCAAATTTAAATTACATTAAATTAAATGTAATTTAATTTAATTTCCACATGAATTTCTCATTGATTATCCCGTCCCCTGACTATTTACTTTTCTCCTGTTATTTTAAATAAATAGTCTTTTCAGAAGTGTCTTCCAAGCATAGAAATTGCTTCCACAACCTCATTTTTCCAACATTTTTGACCCAGGCTGAAGCAACCTTCTGCACAAGGCAGTGTATGGTGGTTTTGTGGGCCATTTGGTTTGTTTGGGTGTAGGGTTGTTTGTGTAGAGGCAGGGATGCCCCTTGTGCAGGAACAGTAATTTTCTGAAATTTGTGGCTACAAATAATACAGAAATGGGAAATTCTATAGGGATTTATGGCTAATAAATGCCAGGCTGCTAAAAATATGATAAATAAATAAGAATAACTGTAGAATAACGAAACCCAAAGTAGCAAAATTTGTACTATGGGTTCCAAAAAGAAGAGAATTCAAATAAACCAAACAGTCAAAGATAACCACTGCCTCGGTTCCATTCTGTCTCTCTTTCTTCTTGGCAAAGAAAAGCATTAAATATATTCTTTTCAAAGCCTCAGATTATTTTATGTAGTTTTCCATTTACTGTGGCACCTTGTTTAAGAAGCTGCAATCTTCCTCTAGAAGTCATTTATATGAGCAAGGGAAAATTCATCATTAAATCAGCACAGAGAAAATGGCAGGTGTTGCATCCTTGGGTGTTTTTTTTTTTTTGTAAAAAACTGAATTCTTACCTAATCTAATCTTGGTTGTTCCCAAGATCAGTTGAAAATAATTTCACTCTCCCTGTATTTCTAACCTATTACTTGTGTCAAAACTACCTTTTAATCTTCATTTCCACCCCCCATTAGACAATTCCATCTAGGGATTAGTGGAACAGAGGTTTTGTTGACCCAGGGAAAGATGCTTTATTTATCTCTCTCCCCCTCTCCATCTATTTTCCCTGGAGCAGATAAATGAACAGGAAAATAAAGAATCTCTGAGAAGGATGTTCAAATAACCAGTTTCCTTGACTGATGCCAGCATTCCTCAGCTGCCTTGACTCAGTTCTCACTTTCAAAGTCCTCATATGTCAGCCCTTCCAACTGATGTGTTTAGGGTTCATTAAATGAAACTACTCAGGAAAGGAAAGATCCCAACAGCCCCAAAACTGCATCTCCAGTTCTCATGGCAAATAAAGAGTGGGAAATGGCTATTTGGGAATGCTCTGCTTTCCTCCCTGCAGTCAATATTTCTTTCTCTTGTGTTCCCAGGTGTGATCCAGACATATCCGTACCCCACAGAGAGATCCAGGAAGTTTTTTTAAAATTGTGCAGCAAATACAGGATTTGCTTCTAAGGGATCAGCAGGGCTATGGACACAAGTGTGAAGGACATGAAATGGGAACTGAGAGAAAACATAGCTGAGTTAAGTAACAGCATTAACCACTGCAGAATCCTGAGCTGGGAGGATCAAGTCCAGCTCCTACCCCTGCACAACCTCAAAAATCCCACCCTGTGCCTGAGAGTGTTGTCCAAAACCTTCTGGAACTCTGTCAGGCTTGGTGCAATAACTCCTTCCCTGGGGAGCCTGCCCAGTGCCCCACCCCCCTGCAGGGGAAAAACCTTTTCCTGACATCCCCCCTCAACCTGCCCTGACACAGCTCCAGCCGTTCCCTCAGGTGGAGGCTCTGGTCACCAGAGAGAAGAGACCAGAGCTGCTCTTCCCCTCGTGAGGAAGCTGCAGACTGAGACTAGGACTTCCTCAGTCTCATCTCATCTGGATTACAAGATTCTCCACATCACTAGTCTGGAGACAAACACTTCCATGGATCAGTATGGTGTTGTTTATCTTCTTTTTCTGCCTGGTCAGGGCCAGGATGAATGCTGGAGAGATGATATTTCATGTTCAGACTCAAGTGTTTATTAATTTTTATCTCTATTACAGTCTCACAAGTTGTGAGTTCTACAGCAACTCACTAACAAGCTACAAAATGCCCCTGTAACTGTCTCTACAAGGCCTTTTAAGGATAAACTGTCCAATTAAGAAATGACACACAAATTATTTTGACTTTTAACCCAATAACAACCACCCCTGCCCCGCAGTGGGGACTTTTCTCTCCGATCACACAACAGCACCCAAACCCATGGAGGAGAAGAAGGTGAAGAAGAAGGAGCAGCCTCAGCCCTAAAACCTCCATTTGCTTTATATCCATTACTGTATTCTAAACCCTTAAACTCTGAGTTTTCCACCCTGTGCTGTCCCACACTTCTATTCACGCTCCACACCCACAATCCCAGTGCTGTCATTCCATTTTGGAGCCTTCTCCACGGCCTCAGGTCCAATGCAGTGTTCTCTTGGGGGTCAGTGCCTGGCAGCACAGAAAGGCTGAAATTCCCATTATCCAGGGTTCCTACAGGTCAGGTGTGGCACATGTGACCTACACCTCTTGTCCAGCTGTGGCTGGGTGTTTAGGGCTGGGGACCCACCCAGAGTGGGGCTGCTCCTGGCTCTGGTGGCATCACCAGGCCCTGAAGGTCAGCACACATTTTCAAGGTGAGCACACATTTCCCAGCTGTGAGCTCCAGAAGATCCATTGAGTCTTTCCAATTTATTCTTCTCCTCTTGCTGGTCTCTGTCCCCTTTTGGAGGAAGAGCCATTTCCCTGGAAGGAGCTGTAGGACTGATTTCTCCAAGCACTGGGAATCCTGCCCCACAGGAGATCGAAGCACTCTGGTATACATCTTGATACCAGAGGTACCAGGGCAAGTGTCCCCAAAATAAATAGCTACAAATATTATTTTCCATGAGTGATCCCACATTTTTGAGCTGTACAGCTGTAGAGGTATTGTATTACATCAGGGTTGTAATAAAACAATATTTCTTTTTGAGTCCCTCAGGATAAGAACTGATTGAATTCCATTTGTCTAAAGCAAAAAGAAAAAAAGACTTCAATACTGGATGAATCATGGACAAATCTGTAAACTAGACTGGATGAAGTGAACATTAAACTTCAAATTTAGGTATTGATATTGGCCTTGTACTTTTTTACTGACCCCCAAGACTGGAACTCAAATGAATTTGGGGACATGAGCAGTTCTGGCTCTTTCATCCCTCATTCTTTCTCTCCATTTCTCTCCCTCAAACTCACCATCTCCAAATCCTTGCTGTAAAATAATTAGAGATTTTACTGAGTTAGAAATGCTAAGGCAGAATCCATCATCCTTAAGAAAAGAGAAAAAAAAAAAAAGCAGTATCAGGAGATATTTTTTAAATTTTCTTTTCTTCCCTAGGAGTTAAAATTCTCTTTAGATTCTTGTTTATAACCATCTGTGTCAAACAGCAAATAATAAGGCGGAAAGTGGAAAAACAAAAGATATTCTTGTTTGTTGTTTCACATGGATTTAGACTTTTAGGAGAGGCATGAGATATCTATTTGAGTTTATTTCTTAAAGAAAAACAGGAATATGTGACCCAAGCTCAGACCTCTGGAATGACATACACTGAGAAATTAGATAAAGCTGAAGAAGTAAAAAAAATGGACAGGTTGATTTGGGTTTGTTTGGGGTTTGTTTTGGTTTTGGGGTGGTTTTTTTGTTTGTTTTTCTTTTTTGTTTGTTTGTTTGGTTGGTTGGTTGGTTGGTTTTGTTTTTTTTTTTTTTTTTTTTGTTGTTTGGGTTGGTGGTTGGTTGGTTGGTTTTCTTTTAATTGGAATACTCCTGTCCTATAGGAGTATTGGAATTTCTGGTCAATTCTGTATTAAGGCAACTTTTGGGGTTGGGATTTGATTTTTGCCACTCCCGTGACCCCAGAACACCATATTTGTGCAGTATTTTCTCTTTTTTTTTTTTTTTTCATTATAAAAACACGACTGTTGTCTTCCTCCTCACAACTGCAGCTCCATTATCTCACCCCTAACATCACTGCCTAGAAAATAATTTGTTCTGATAATTCTGCTGGGTTTGCTGGCCAGGTTTAGGTAGTGGAGGGGTTACAGGGGTGGCTTTTGTGAGGAGCTCCCAGAAGATTCCTCAGTGTCCAATGGAGTCAGTTCCAGCCAGCTCCAGGACAATTTGGCAACTTCTTTGGGATGACAGAGTTAAGAAGGGGAAAGGATTTGCTGTGCACAGCCAGAGAAAAGAGGAATGAGAATATGGGAGAGGAGCAGCCCTGCAGGAACCAAGGTCATGGAGAAGGAGGGACAGGAGCTGCTTCAGGAGCTGGAACAGGGATTCACCTCTGGGGCAGCCCACAGAGAGGAATCTGTGCCCTGCACCCCATGGAGGTCCATGGGGGAGCAGAAATAAACTTGCAGCAGTGGAGAAGCCCGTGCTGGAGCAAGAAGATGCCCAAAATAAGGTTGTCACCCCATGGAAAGCCCTTGCTGGAGCAGCTCCTGGCAGGACCTGGGAGCCTGTGGAGAGAGGAGCCCACACTGGAGCAGGTTTGGGGCAGGAATTGTGACCCCATGGGGGGACCCACCTTGGAGCAGCCAGTTCCTGAAGGACTGAGCCCATGGGAGGGGCCCATATGGGGGAATTTGGGGAGAGGACTCAGGGGTGAGCAGTGCCTGAGGGACTCTCCCATGGGAGGGATCCCACGGTGCTGCAGGAGGAGAGTGTGAGGAATCCTCCCCATGAGGAGGAGGCAGCAGAGACAAGCTGTGATGAACTGACCACAGACCCCATTCCCCATCTCCCTGCAGCTCTTGGGAAGGGGGAAACTGGAAGAAGGGAGGAGTTCTGGGAAGGTGTTGTGAAACTTGGGTTGATTTCTCATTGTCCCACTGGGCTTTATTTGGAATAAATGAAATAAATATCCCCAAATTAAGTCTGTTTTGCCCATGACAGCAATTGCTGAGTGATCTCTCCCTGCCCTTACCTTGACCCTTGGGCTTTTTGTTGCACATTCTCTCTCTGTCCAGCTGAGCAGGGAAGTGACAGAGTGACTTTGGTGGAGAACTGGCATCAGCCTGGGTCAATCAACCACAATCAATACATTAATATCCACACACAGTCAAAGGAAAAAAAAGCTTGGATTTTACACACTTCAAAAGCTTGAAATTTTAAGCCCACCTCTTATTACAAATGCAAGAGATGGCAAAATTTCACTCAACTTCAGAAAAACATAATAAAATATTGCTGCATTAATTTCCTTGTCCACAGCTGACCAGAGAAACCAACTCTGATTTCCCTGCAGTGGTGATGTGATTGTTTTGCCCATAAACTACCTCAGAAAAGTGAAACACTTATATTTATCACTACAGCATCATCATAAGAGTAAGGAAATCATGGTAATCCAATGCATTTTTCATTCTTTGGCATTTAGCAGGGAATAGCATTAAGGTGGTTCATCAGCATTTGCATACTGTAATTGTTTTTGCATAGGTTTGGCAGGGCTGACTTAATGAGGACCTGTCAGTTATATTTGATTTTTAATTAACTTTTTTTCACTACTGTTCTCAAGTGCCTAAGTGAACTTTAAAATAACTTCAGAGCAGATTTGTGCCTTAAAATAAATAAAACCTGCAATAGGCTAAGGAGGAAATTAGAAGAAGGAAGGAGTGGTGGGAAGGTGTTTCAAAATTTGTTGTTATTCTTCCTTGTCCTGCTCTGCTTTACTTGGAATAAATGAAAATAATTTCCCCAAGTTAAGTCTGACACCACTTTTCCTCTCTCCTTAGCAGTTCAGATATCAGATTAATTGAGATTAATGAAAGTAGGCTGGTTCATGTACATTCAGATAAATGTGAACATGGGCTTCTAAGGAGGAATTCGTCTTTATGGACAGAAATCCGTTAAAATTTTAGACATAAAATTCAGACCAGGCATCTAAAATTACCCACTTCCCTCTGAAAATGAAAGGTTAGTGACCAGGCATTTGGATTAGATGATTGCTGTAGGTCCCTCCCAACTGAGCCATTCATTAAATCATAAAATTATATAAATATTCAGGTTGGGAAAAACCTCTAAGATCATTGAATCCAACCATAAACCCAACACTGCCAAGTCCACCTCTAAAACATGTCCCCATCAGGGTGCACATTTCAGATCTCTAATCAGATATATCCCACTCTAAACTGATAATTGGAGGAATGTCACAGACATTTTATGGATTTTTTTATATGTAAACTTGCTGAGTTTTTCTTCCATGAGAAAGCTCTTTTTTCTCTGCAGATTTCAAATCCCTGTGTGTGTGTTTCAAGGACAAAATGCATTCCTGTGCCTGTCTCCTGATATGGGAGATGTGGTTTGCTTTTCTCAACCTATGATATAAAGAATTGCATCTCTCTGACTTTGTAAACATTTTCTGGTATTCTTGGACTTGGGGGTATAGAGCTGGAATAAGCAAGATGTAGCTCTGTACCTGGGCAGAAATAGCCCAAATCCTTCTGAACAATGAAGTAATTTTAATAAATAATATAAACCTTCTGATATTGGAGTCAAGAGTCTTGATTCCCCCCGATGGGACTCCAACAGCAACAATTGGTGACCCCTGAGACGTGGGACAACAGAGGAAGGGTGGAGAAGAGAGAGATAATGAGTGTGATTTATAGCATCCATCTCACGTCTCCTTTTTGGGTGCAGAATGACCTTTTGGAAGGCCCCACATCTATCACTGACTGTAGGAGAAACTCAGCAACAAATTTATGTCAAACTCCAGCTCTTTGATCTGAGATGAGCCCCAGGTTCTGATCAGAGGATTTGTGACCCAGCATTGGAATATTCTTCCAAATTCCCAGTGCTGCTCATGGGGAACGATTCCAGGATATTTATTCAGCAACAACATCAGCCTTGGAGCTTACCAATTGTGATATTAAAAACTCCATGTATTAATAACTACTGTTATTATTACAAGCTAGCCAAATGGTTTTTTCTCAGTGTCAGTAGTGGGTTTCATATCCAGGCCACACGTTCTGCATTTTGGCAGAAGCTGACAATGCTAGGACAGGGTAAAACTGAGCCTGAAATTAATTCTTTTGTAATCACCAAACAGCAGCAACTCAAGCGTGGTGAGGGAGAATGGCTTCAAACTGGGACTAAGCTTAGATTAAATACTGAGAATGAATTCTTTACTATGAGGCTGTAAGGCACTGGAAAAGGTTGTCCATGGAAATTATGGATGTCCCATTGCTGAAGTGTTTAAGGTCTGATCTGAAGTGTTTAAGGCATGATTAGATGAAGCTCAGAGCAACCTGAACCAGTGCAAAGTGTCCCTGGCAAAAAGGGAGCTGCATCATTTTTTATGTCCCCTCCAACCAAAACCATTCTGAGATTCCATAAACTCGAGTCAATTTTGTCAGAGGATTTGTGACCCAGCAGTGGAATATTCTTCTAACTTTTCTAAAAGGCTGCCCTTGAGGGGTGGCTCTGAACAACAGTGCTGCTCATGGGGAATGCTTTCAGGATATTTAGATGGAAAATGAAGAAAGAAAAATGTATCATGCTTGATGTTTGAGATACTAAGAGTGCTATGAAATGTTTCTCTTAAAAAATTATAAAGGTAAAGAAACAAAAAAGAATAATCAAAGAGCTAGTCTATCAAATATTAGAAAGAGAGGGATTATCAGAAAAATCCTGGCATTGTTTAAAGCCTAATAAAGTTAAAGTAATGGGGATACTTGCACTCAAGAAGATGGGAAACAAACGAGTTCATCCTTGTTGTTCTGACCCTGTGCTCCCTGAGGAGAACATGGAACAATATCCCCACCTCCACCCTGCCTTTCTTCCAAAGCCTTCAGAGAGCTGCAGGGAGAGGAAAGCAGAGCTGTTCCTTCAGCCCCCTCATTCCATAAACAGGAGCCCAAACCAGGGTCCCACCCTCCTGCCTCCACCCTGGGGACAAAACCTGCTGCAGGTGTGAATCTTGTCAGGATGAGCCTCTGTGAGCTGAGGCTTCCTCCAACAGGTGCACATTTTATTTTCAAGCACTGCTTTAAACCAGAAAACAAGAGCTGTCCTTGTGGGAAGATGGAAATATGTGAGGTGACAAGACACCAGTTGCTCTGCAAGAGCAGCAAATTAATTTAATCCACTCGATATTCAGGGCTCTGTCCTTTGTATGCTGGAGTTTTGCTGTTCTGCTTTTATCATTGTACATTTTTTTTAATGCCTGCAACACAAGCAGACAGCTCTGTGGAGTTCTGCCTGAGTATTCCCAATTTTAGACAGTCTTTAGAAGATGCAGTTCTTAATTGCCTGTCTGAGCCTGTCCTTCCCCCAGACCACTCCACAAGATGAAGCAAAATTAATTTGGCATCTGCAGGAAATACTGAAGATTGTCAAGAGTTCAGAAGACAGATTTTTATAAATGGGAGGGAATTTTGCAATGTTGATTTGTTTGCTTCCCAGAAAGGTGTAGATATCAATTTTTGTCTGATGACTTTCCAAACAATGCTGAGAGAAGAGCCCAAAAACAGAAATCTTAATTTCAGGCATTTTCCCACTAAATCCTGGGTTTTCAGAGGGCTGCATTTAAACTTGAGGCTGCTAATCACAAAACCATTTATTGTATTATAGTATTACTATTCCATAATTCATGCCTCTATTATGTCCCTTTTCTTTTTTTTTCTGCCAGGCCTATAAGAATATCATCATGGAAGATTAAGTTTCAACGATTTAATGTCCCAGCAAGAATGCTTAATTAGACTTTTTCCAGTCCACATCTGCAAAGTTAAATCACTTCCATCTCCTTGATGACCCTGATCATGTAAAAATCAGTTAAGAACAAGGCTGCCAGCATGATTCTTATTCTTCAGTGGGCACAGCAGAAATATTGAAAGCACAAATAACTCCAGGTTGTTTGGCTGGAATAACTCCAGGTTATTTGGCCCCTTTTTGAGAGGAGCCCAGCAGATGTGTGATGTGCTCCATCTGTAACACTTCAAATAAAAAGTGTTAAAATTCTGAGGAAGTTTTATTTTTCTCTGAGCCAAATTTAATTTAAATAAGGACGAGGTTCTTGAATTTATTCGTCCCATGAAGGATTTGTATTTATTTATTTATTCACTCTTTCTTTTCACATCACTGTTAAGGAATATGAAGCCTGGCATGTAGGAAAGACTGGCTGCAGGGCAAAGGAAAATGCCAAGATAATGATAAAATTTGAGTGGGAATGTGGGGGGTTGGAAGGGGACAGAAAACAAGGAGAGAAAAAAAAAAAAAAAAAAGAGGAATGAGACTAAATTAAAAGTGAGGCAGAAAATTCTCCATTTCCCTTTAGGTTTATCATATTTGGCTTTTAATTTTGAATTTCCCCAAGAAGGCCTTTATAGTTCCGTGGAGAACAACTAAACAAATACTCAGGGTTGTGTAGGGAAAGTCCCCCTAAACAGAGAAAAAACTTGCAGACAGTAGGCCAGGGTGTCTTTTTCGGATCTAAATTTCAAATTAAAATTGTGTGTAATTTCTAGAACCAAGCACTGAAGCCAGGTTCTTCAAAACCAAGAAGTAGAATTAAAATTGAGGAGATTTTAGAAGAGGAATATTTTAATCTATTTTACATACCTTCAAGTGTTCAGGGCTCACAATGTGCCCCTGTTGTCATTTTTGCTGTGACCAAACAGAGGCAGGAGACAACATGGACTTCATTGGGCAAAAACAAGTGAGTGACACCACAAGATGATATTTTCATGTGCTTGTGTGATTTTAAAAGCTGCAGATCCTTGCAAGACTGACCTCAAACCCTAAGAACTGAAAGGCCTTAATGTCTTCAAAGTTTTTGCCTATGACTGGTTGATCAAATTTTATTTCCACCTCATTATGAAGACAAGTAACAGGGATGAAACCTGGTACTGCCAGGACCAGAAATGAAATTGTTAAGGGACATTTTCCTAGAAAGTGACTCTCTCATAAGCCTGCCCATTTTATTTATCAGTTTGAGACGTGGTGGGGAGTGGGAAATGCAAGCACAGAGAGCTCTCAAGCATGCAAGCTCAGAAATAGAGATGGTTACAGTGTTTGACCTAAGGCCTTGGATGGGGCTTGGAGCTTTAGAATAGAATAGTGAAACAGACACAAAATCAGAATAAAGATTTGTAGTTTAAGCAGAAATACCTTTTAAGCAAGTTCATATAGGCCTCATATAAGTGAACAAATATGTTAAGAAGATAGTAGAAAACAAACTTTAACAATAGAACTCGTTGTAGAGTTGATAAAAAGTAGAAGATAGGGCAATAAGTTTCTGTAGAGTTATGATTGAATACAAAAAGATATTATTGTGGTAAATCGTGTAAAACAGCAATCAGCAATTGGTTATGAGGATGCCAGCGAGCTTTGTGGAAGTATCTGATTGGATAAAAAATTTATAAAAGACATTGTAACGAGAATTAGAACAGCTTCTGATGTTCAGCTTCCAATGTGATGGGTTTGGCTGTAACAACCTTACAGCCTCACCCTTCTATGAGACTGATTTTGCAACAAGATTCCCTTCACAACAACATCAGCCTTGGAGCTTACCAATTGTGATATTAAAAAAACTCCATGTATTAATAACTACTGTTATTATTACAAGCTAGCCAAATGGTTTTTTCTCAGTGTCAATAGTGGGTTTCATATCCAGGCCACATGTTCTGCATTTTGGCAGAAGCTGACAATGCTAGGACAGGGTAAAACTGAGCCTGAAATTAATTCTTTTGTAATCACCAAACAGCAGCAACTCAAGGGTGGTAAAGGGAGAATGGCTTCAAACTGGGACTAAGCTTAGATGAAATACTGGGAATGAATCCTTTACTATGAGGCTGTGAGGCACTGGAAAAGGTTGTCCATGGAAATTATGGATGTCCCATTGCTGAAGTGTTTAAGGTCTGATCTGAAGTGTTTAAGGGCCTTTTAGATGAAGCTCAGAGCAACCTGAACCAGTGCAAAGTGTCCCTGGCAGGAGTGGAGCTGCATCATTTTTAATGTCCCCTCCAACCCAAACCATTGTGGGATTCCATGAACTCGAGTCAATTTTGTCAGGAAGGACTCAACAGATAGTGACGACTGTGCCCAGCAAATCTCATCCTTTCATAAAACAAAACATTGGCTTTGCATAATTAAATGCTGAATGGGTTCCTCAATGCAAAATTCTTCCACAATGAGCAGAGAGGAAAATTCACTTAACTGTTGAAGGCCTGACTCCAGCTGCCACAAGGTTTATAGGATTTTCCCCATTAACTCATGAAAAACCTTAATAGATACAGATTGCCTGCTGGAATCGTGGGGAATAATTCCTCTTACTTTTGTGGTAAGATAAGCATGGGATTGTCCCCAGGAATTAACTATTCCAGCAAACTTTAAAAAAAAAAAAAAAGGAAATAAGAATAAGAAAGAAGAATATGCCTTGTTAATTTCTGCATTAAAATTTACTTGCACTGAGGCCTGGAGGGGCGTTCAGTAGGAAAATAACACCCTGAAAACAAGCAGGCTTTTGCATTTCTTTAAGAACACTCAGGATCTTCCCTTCCAGCACACATAAATAATGGATTACCAGCACTTTATTACTTTTTGAGGGTGATTTGTCCTTCTATCAGGTTTGCAGCTCTTAAAATCACATCAGCAATTGTGCTGTTTCCCACAGCGGCGATGGTTCCCTCCTCCCAGCAGCTGGAATTTGCTCAGAATGATGTTCCTATTTCCTCCTGCTCCTTGCAGCATAATGAATGCTCCCTGACATTATCACAGGCTCACTAATTCCCACCCAGCTCTCATTCCATGGATCTGTGCTCTCGCTGTGCTGACTCAGCAGGCTCTTCCCCATTCCTAAAAAAAAATGGGTTTGGAGAATTTTTTTCAATCCAGAGCAGCATTTCAGCATTTCAGCACTTCAGAGAGGCTGCTGTGCTGCTGAGGCAGCACACAGGAGGAGATACCCAAATCTACTGAAAAGAAGCTCATGGAAAGAGGAAAACAAACTAAAAAATAAAAAAGAAGTAAACTGAAAAATCATCATGAATGTTGCAAGGAAAAAGGGATGGTGGTGCCACAAGGAAGTAGAGCAACCCTAAGATAATTAAGGGATAAGAATGTTGATGGGGCTTGTTTATCCTGGAGAAAAGGAGGCTCAGGGGGGACCTTCTGGCTCTGCACAGCTCCCTCACAGGAGCAGGCAGCCAGGGCAAGTCTGGCTCGGGTCCCAGGGAACAGGGACAGGAGGAGAAGGAACGGCCTCAAATTGCTCCAGAGGAGGCTTAAACTGGAGATTTGGAAAAAAAAATTCTTCACTGAAAGGGTTGGTCAGGCATTGGAAGAAGCTGCGCAGGAAAATGGTGCAGTCACCATCCCTGGAAGTGTGAAAAATGGTGGCTGTGGCCATTGAGGATGTGGTTTACTGTGCAGGATACAGAAAGATGGGGTCGACTGAGGAGGCATGAAAAGATGGTTTATTGCAAAATCAGTCTCGTGGAAGGGTGACACTGTAAGGTTGTTACAGCCAAACCCATCACATTGGAAACCTTGCATCAGAAGCTGTTATAATTCTCGTTACAATGTCTTTTATAAATTTTTTTATCCAATCAGCTACTTCAACAAAGCTCGCTGGCATCTTCATAACCAATTGCTGATTGTTCCGTTTTACACGATTTACCACAATAATATCTTTTCCTATCCAATCATAATTCTACAGAAACTTATTGCTGCATATTCTACTTTTTATCAACTCTACAACAAGTTCTATTGTTAAAGTTTGTTTTCTGCTATCTTCTTAACATATTTGTTCACTTATATGAGGCCTATATCTACTCGCTTAAAACATATTTCTGCTTAAACTACAAATCTTTATTCTGCTTTTGTGTCTGTTTCACTATTCTATTCTAAAGCTCCAAGGCCTTAGGTCAGACACTGTATCCATCTCTGTCTCTGAGCTTGCATGCTTGGGAGCTCTCTGTGCTTGCATTTCCCACAGTTTATGGTGGTGGTGCCAAGCTGAAAGTTGGACTTGGTGACCTTAAAGGTCTTTTCCAGCCATTCAATGGCAGATTCTGTGGTTACAGCCCCACCTTCCTCCCAGCAACTTCTGCAAAACCAAACGCCTTCCTTGAAGCTTTGTCCATCTTGAGAAGGAGTTCACCTTCTTGCCAAGACAGATAAATCTCCTCATCGTGGTCTGTCTTCCTCCCTGCTGCAAATTTAGCTCTTTCAGAGTCCCCTGAGTGACCCCACCTGTGAATCTCTCCCAGAAGAAATGGAAATGCAAACTTTCATGGCGTGACTTTCTTTTGAAATCTCCTCCTCTAGAAGGAGGAGAAAGAGGAGATGCTTTAGTCTTGAATCTGCTTTTTTGAGGGACCCCTTTGGAAGTTTCCTCCCAAATTTGCCCTAAACCAGGACAAATACCCAAACTATCAGGCCTATTCCCACACTATCTTCAAGCAAGACAAAGGATAGACTTGGCTGCAGGCTTCCACTACCTAATTTTAGTCCTGATTATAAAATCTAATGAGGTATATAAACCAGCAGTATTTTATTTACTCACACTGATGTTCAGTAAATTGACCTCCCCCATTTTTGTTTTCCTAGCACAAACACAATCAATCCCCAAGACACAGAAAATTGCCCCTGGATTTTATTGGTCACAGGTTAGGTGTTCTTTCAATTAGATATGATTAAGAAATGACAAGCCTTTGTTTGACTGTGCTTACTGAAAAGAACTTCTTTTTTTTTTTTCCACTACAGCCAGCCCATATATAAATTAATCCTTTCTAATCTGGATTATAATTAATTGCTGGAGGTCAGTAATTATTCTCTTTGTTCTACAAGATAGACTGCACTTCACTGCACTGATTCAGTGGCAGAGGGGATTTTCCCTGGCACTGTTAGCAGAAGGAATTTTCAATGTATGAGAGGCACCAAGCTGCTAAGGAGACCCAACTCCCTCATTTAAATTGGCTCCTCTGCAAACCTTATTTTCACAAACTTCCACCAGACATGAAAATATGTTTTTTTCTAGAGTAGGAATTTTTGGAGCAGGTCAGAATTCACAGCCTTTGTTGTACCATTGTGTTTCCTTCTGTGCCTTCAGCTGGTGCCAGCCTACGTGCTCAAAATATTTTTCTCCACTTCTGGATAATTTCAAATTGCTGATGTGGGGGATTAACATACCCAACCAGTACGAAATGGGAATTCACTCTCAGAAAAACCAAATAATTCTGTGGCATGCATCTGATTCTGGAAATAATAATTGCTTGAAACACCTGGATCTGTAAAATGGAAGCAAATATTATAAGTGGTCAGATTTCCAAGAGCAAAACCTTTCCGCATTTTGCACAGATAAGGGCAGAAAGAAAAGGACTCTGATTTGATTTTAAATAGATGACTATAAATTGCATTTCTAATCCTTGATTTTTTTCTTTTTCAAGCTGATATGGTCTTTTACAATTTTTCTCTGAAATAATTAGAATACTTACAGAATTCTCCACAAAAAAAAAAAAAAAAGCCCTAAAAGTTTTTGCTTATGGTAGTTGTTGACTACTTCTATTTTTTAAATGTCCAATAAAGTGCTTTTTTAAACTCCAAATATCACCCCCAAATGTTGCCACCCCCTTGTCTTGGCGGTGTCAATTTTAATGCCAGTTTCAGGGATATATAAATTTCTATAAAGGGATATAGAACCTCTATAGAAGTTTGCAAGGTGTGCTCTGGAATGCCAAAATCCCAAAAGGCACACGCTGCACCACTCCTGCAAATGCTGCAAGAGCTGGGGGTTAAGCAATGCCTTTTGTTTAGGAATAGGAACTCCATGAAAATATGCATTGTGGTGCTGCCAGAAAAAGATATTAAAATGGATGTTGCCAATGCAAACAGAGCAGAACTGGGCATAACCACACCTCTCAGCCTGGCAGGGTTCATTGCTCTCAGGACAGGTCTGAATTAGAAGTTTTGACCTCAAACTCTGCTTTTCCAAGGTGATAAAAAAAGCCTCCTGACTCCCTCGGCTCTCTGGGTGTCCATGGAAAGTAAAGAGTGTGAAATCTGCTGTCCCATCCGTCAGGAATCTCCTTGGAATCGCACCTCAAAGCCTTCCCAGAGCAGAGCTGGGTAAACACACACAAACTCAGATATTCCAGCCAAAAGCAAATCATGAATGGCAAATGCGGTTCACGTTTACTCCGTGAGTAATCAGCTTGTAAAAACACACACCTGAGTAACCAGCCAGGGCAACAGGCAGCTCTGGGCTCCTCTCTCCTGCTGTGCCTCTCTTCTGTTAGAGAAAAAAATTAATGTGTGCTCCTGTTTCCTTTCTCTTTGAGGTTTTCTCCCCTTTCCCCCCCCACTTTTTAACTCCCTTTTTATGCAGTGAGTAACCAAAGAGACCCCCAAAAAGTCATTCTGCTCTGCTTTTCTCTCACTGTTCCAACCAATTGCATTTCCTAAACAAATACTCTTTATGATTTTAAGCACAGAGAGATAAATAAGATTACTCTCTATTAAAAACAGGATTGTTTTGCCATAAAGGGAATAGGAAGAAAAAAAAAATCTCCAAGGAAGTATTCCTCAAGCAAATATTTCTGCTGTCTGAAATCTGTCACTGCCATAATTCATCCTGTGCTCTGGGTAATACACATGACTGTACTAGAAATGAGCATTTAATTAGTGTTTAATACAAATACCAACCACTTCCTGTGCTAATAACTGATGTTGGGGGCTGTAAATGTTTGTCAGGTAAATATCATGGAATTCTGAGGCTCCATCTGACCTCAGGCACGGAAAATGAGTGTGATGAATTTGCTGGCTCCATCACTCAGTAAGAGATCAATTGATGGCATCACACAGTGCTGGCAGAAGATCCCAGAGGTCAAGGAAAGGCCATGAACAGGTTCAGAGGGAAACGAGCCTCAGGCACAGCAGTGACAAAGCTCAACAGCTCCTTTTTGGGCAGTTAAAAGTCACAAAAAAGGGTTTCACATAACCACAGAGTGAATTTTATTGGCAATATTCTGGTGGCTTGCTCCTTTGAAATAGCCTTGGGTCTGTGCTTTCCACCAGGAATCTGGATTCTTCTGGAATCGTCAGCTTGTCAGTGTGGTGTGGGCAGAGCCAGGAATGTGAGCCAGGATCCCAGGGACACGCTGTGGAAGGCAGAGCTTGGTTCTGAACCGAGCTGTAATGAAAAGAGCAGCTCTGGAGTAGAATAAATTTTTATTTGTTTTCAGATGGAATTTTAGCAGGCACTAGAAATAAATTGCTGGAGCTGAGTCTCCCCATTCCAGGGGAGAGACAACCTGGATTCAGTAACCAGGAGGTTGCTATCCCACTGGTGTTAATGAATTTATACAATTATTTATACACATACACGCTCATTTTTATACAAAGAGCTCAAACAAGCTTAAGGAGACGCCTGACCCTCAATTTACACACAATTTTCACTGTGATTCCATGGACTCCAGCGCTGCCAAACTCCCCAGCATTCCCCCAGCTCCCTGTGCCTGATTCCCAGTGCTTCTGCAGCTCTCCATCCAGCTCAGCTGCTCTCTGGCAGAGCTAAACTGGGAAGGGCAGACAGGGAAGGCGCCCCAGGGATGTTCCTCACTGCCATGGGATTGGCACTCTGAAGTAAAGAGAATTTAAGGGTGAAACAGCTCAGTGGTGAGGGATGGTTGAAGATGACTCCTGGGAAGGACCCTAAATATTGTTGTAAACCCAGCTTAAGGCCAGCAAGTATAAAAAAGCTGATTTCTGCTTCTTGGGACTTCCTTTCGTTGTGTCTTAGGGCATCAGTCAGCCCCTACCTGTAGGGACATCTGAAGGTTTTTTTATGTTGGCTGGTTGAACCACTCAAATAAATGAACAGTGTAGATCCCAACAGGAAATAGAGAAATTGATTCCCAGGAATTCTGTGTGAATTTGGGCAATTTATGCTGACCATCTTCACCAGGTCTAAAACCAGGAGTAGAATTAGTAGGAAAGACAAGACTAAACCCCCCTGACTGCAGAGGGAACATTTCAACCACTGCAAGGAGACCTTGCTCTGCCTGAATCTCTGTGAGATCTGAGCTGCAGCTCCCTAGAATGCAGCCCAGATTTGCTGCTGGACATGAAAATCCATCCAGAATGTGCAAGGAAAATTTGCCACCTCACAATGGAGACCAAAACGGCTTTGAGTATGCTGAATTAAAAAAAAAAAAAAAAACACAAATATAAAACCAACCACCAAAGTCAAAAAATATGGTGGAATTTTAGTTTCTCAGATAGAAAAGAAAACTGAGATTGCACAGACAAATTCTTCATGTTTCCAGACCGTTGAATAATTTTAATTGTAACTTCAATGGAACTCTGTAATTTCATTTTTCTTCAGATGCAACCTGCACAATGGTATGTTCAGCTCTATATTTTCCAAAAGCATCTGTGTTACCAGATAAAAAACATATTCAGTTGCTAAGATGAAGATTAGGGAAACTGCTTTGTGATTCCGAGTTAGAACACAAAATTTCACCGTATGCAATGAATCAGAAATTGTGAAAAACAGCTCTATTTCAGTATTCAAGTATGCAGCTCCAATGACATCCTCTCAAAAAATAATAACTAAAATTAGCTCTCTAAAAATTTGGAGGGAAAAAGAATACTTCTATCTCTAGCTAATTAAAACATAAAATTAATCATTAGGGTTTTTTTTTTTATTCCTCAGAAATAAATGCTAGAAAAAACCAAATACCTTTCTGCTAAAGCTTCTCTTCATTTAGTAATTAATTGATGAGTTCAGGCTTTTTTGTCTCCCTTTGAAGGTAGCAGGATAATAATTTTTTGATTTAAGTTGTATTAAAATTTGTCTCAACATATATGACCAGGTATATCATATAGATATTATATAATATATATTATATCTATTATATTATGTGTTATATGTTATATGTTATATGCTATATTCTGTCATATTATTAAAACCTTTTTATTGACTGAGCATCTGACACTCAAGAAACACTACACTACACTACAAGAAAATCTATGGGACTCAGTGAAAGTGCAGCTGAATGAGGAGGAAAAACTCAAGTATGGTGGTTTGGAGCCCAATGTGCCACACTGAATCTTGGCAGGAAATCTCAGAAGTTTTCAGGGATAGTGGGAGGTGTCGGGGCTGGAATTGGATGATCTTTAAGGTCCCTTCCAACCCAAACCATTCCAAAATTCTGTGAGTCTGTGATCTCAGTGCCAGCAATAATGTGGAGCCCAGGCATGGAATGCATCTCAGGATGCTCATGGATGTGCAGGTCCCAGACACCTCCTGCCAGGTTCTTTGCTTTCCTGGGAGATTTTTCCTCCCCAGGAATATGGGAAATGTGTTCTTTACCACAGAGCCACCCTGCACACAGGAGCTGACAATCCAAATTATCCTTCCAGGTTCTCTTCCTGGCAGCCTTTACTGTGATATGGAAGGAATGTTTATTTTTATGGGATACGTGAGGTGCCCTCTGGCCTTGCTTGTGACAATTGTGTTGCATGGGAGAAATTATCCCTAATAATTTCTAACTAGCCAGTTAGAACTAGCCAGTTCTAACTAGTTACTAGCTAGCCAGCTGGCACTGAAGGAATGTTTTGCTTCATTAAAACCAGGTTGTGAGATTGGGTTTGTTTCCCTCCAGCTCCACACACTCTGATCTGTCACTTCAACAGGCTCCTCCTGATAGACTGGACCTAGCTGAGAGGTTTGGTAATTTAAAAAGAAAAAAAAAAGAGGCAGAGAGAGAGAAAGCAGACTTTAATTAAAGACAATCCCTAAGGAATATCCACTCATTCATTGTTTTGAAATAGGTAGGTTCTTACTTAAATTTTGCATTACTCTTTTTTTTTTTTTTTTTTTTTTCCTAGATTAGGAAGTGGAACAGGGGCTGCTCATTTGGTTAACATAGACCAAACCTATCCCCTCCTGACCTCCTGATCTCAGCCACCTCTTGTGCCTTGGCCTCCCTTAGAATCATGGAATCACTCAGGTTGGAGAGCTGCATCCAAACTGGTAATTTTACATTTCTGTCTTGGTAGAGCCAAGAAGCAAATGTCTGAGAGCTGGTACTCCACTTCTGACCTTCTATGTTGAGAAAAATTCATGGATTTATTGAGAACACCAGGAGGATCTTGACAAACAAAAAAGGTTTTCAATCCATTCATTTTATTTAGCATCTCTGATCCTGCCTGTTGTGATTACTCCTCTGCATCTCAGTTCTTGTTTTAACTTGAGTTTTAAGGGAAAATCTATTAACAAACCATCCATAAATCTCAGTGTTGATAAGGCACATTCTTTGGGGTTTTTTCACTCTTTCCTATTGACTGCTAAGGATTTTTTTAATGTTAATTGATTATTTTCTCATGCCAGTGTATCCAATTTAATACTTGCTCAAGAAAATGTTGTTTGCTGTGACTCTGGGAACGCTGGCCTTTATAGATCCCTTCAGACAAGGATAAGGGGAAAAAAAAAAATTGTTCCAGAAACTGGTGTTCCATCCCTTGAGATATTCTGGGTGCTCAAACCAGCTTAGTTTTGGCTGGATCCTGAATTATTGGATGAAAGTCAGACTGAATTTATGAGTCAGACTGAATTAAGTATCCAGGAACTCTGGAATATGAGTGTTGGTTGTGAGTCCGCTCCACTCCACCAGATTTAGCAAATCTACATATCTGTTTTTCACCAGATTTAGCAAATCTACATATCTGCTTTTCACCTTCTGATTTAGGGATGTGGAAGCCCACCCACATCTTCAAATTACTTTGGGGTTTAGAGAAATGGCAGATGTGTAAATCTAATTAAACCAAATCAATTTTTGGTGAAGTGACTGGTACTGCACACACATACTAATTACTGCCTTCTAATGTAAGACTAATTAAGAAAGCTCTTAAAATTCCCTAATAGTAACCTTACATCTGAATTGTCTTGATTTTCAACAAAAGACAGTTACTTTGGGGGTTTTTTGGTGTCTCTCCTTCATCTGTCCTTCCCCATCTCTTTTAGGAGTAATAAGCAAAGAAGAAACAGAAAACACTACTGAGTTCTCCCAAGATATTGCTCAGGTCTCTTGTTCCAGGTAAAAACCGATAGAACCAGAGGAAACGTCCTCAGGTTTCCACCAGAAAAAAAGTTTAGGTTGGATATTGGGGAAAATTTCTTCACTGTAAGGGTGGTCAGACATTGGAATAGGCTGTGCAGGGTGGAATCACCATCTCTGGAAGTGTTCAAAAAAACCTGTGGATGTGGAGGATTTTTCTGCACAAACAGCAGCAGACCCCTCTGGGAGGCTGCTGAGAAATATGTCCATGATTTTCCCCATTACACCTCTTGGAATAAACACCCAAGTCCTGATGCCTGGGTCTGGCCTGCCACAGTGCCAAGGAAACCATGTTGATGGATTTTTCTTTTTGCAAAATCGAAGGAAGGAAAGCTCCTCAGCTTTTTGGACATGTAAGGTCCAACACAATACTGATTTTGGCATTGAGGCCACCAGGCCCACCCACAGCAATTTAAACCATGGTGGCACTGATAGATCAGAGCTGGGTTCAGTTTGAAATCTTCTCTAAACCCCTTAGAGTATCCCTTCCCTCGGAATTTTCAAAATTTGTATCTTCACTTTTTAAACTCTCAGATTCATTTAGGTTTGAAAAGATCCCTTAGATTATCAAGTCCAAGCTGTTCCTGATGCCCTTCTTGTCACCTGCCCAGAGCACTGAGTGCCACCTCCCTCCAGTCCTTCCTTGGAATGGACTCCACCACTTCCCTGGGCAGCTCCTTCCAATGCTTGCCAACCCTTTCTGTGAAGAAATTCCTGCTGGAAGAAGGAAAATGGGGATAAATGTGTGATTCAATACACACACCAATGGCATGTACTCTTTATTCTTCTCTCACATCTCAAATTTTCATGATTAATTTGTTCACATGAAGGTGTCCCCTAACTTAACGACACATTAATGATGTCACTTCATGTAGAGATGATATCTATTCATTTTTAGCAGGTTTAAAACAGCCTTACACTTTTTTCTGTAAGTGTAGCTGGGGAGCAGCTAAGTTCAATACATGGTTAATATCCTGCATCAACCTTTTAAATCCTTATCAATAGCTGGATCAATTCTTATTAGCAAACTTTTGCAGGGCAGGTCTCGCTGGCAGTGGAGTTCAATCAGAAGATTAGCATCTAAAATTCACGCAGAGCTCTTGGTTTACTCAGTAAATTGAACAATCCATCACGTTGCTGAGCTCAGGCCCAGTGGGCATTAGAAAGACCCCGTGGCAATTTGTTCAGAGTTCAGTGACACAGATCTACGTTGTCTCTAAATAAATGGAGGTTCAGCCTGCAGTTAAATATTTCAGAGGCTTGCCTGTGATCACCCTCCTCTTTGTTGTTCCTTTGCCCCTGTTGTTTCTAAGCCCTTTATCCTTTACTGTGGTCCGTGGCCTCCACATCGTTTCCATTTCCTGTTCTACACTTCAACACTTGAACACTTGAAATGGGGTAATTAAATTCTGTTTTGTTCAAGGGACAGGTAAGAAGTGGTTCAGGCTGGAAGGGAAATTCAAAACCATCTAATTTGAGTCCTCCTGCCATGGGCAGGGACACCTTCCACTATCCCAGCCTGCTCCAAGCTCTGTCCAACCTGGCCTTGGACACTTCCAGGGATTCAGGGGCAGGCACAGCTTCTCTGGGCAGCCTGTGTCAGACCTTTCCACCCACACGGGGAAGAATTTCTTCCTTATAAGTCATCTAAATCTACCTCTATGTGTTTGAAGCCATTCCCCCTTGTCCTGTCACTCCATGCCTGTGCAAAAATTCCCTGTGGGATGTTGAAGATTCCACTGCTCACAATGTTTTTCACTTATATTTTTCTCCAACTGAAAGTATAAGATGAAGAAGGGCACTTTAAAGGGCTTTTGTTCTCCTTTTCATTCCCATCTTTCAATGGTCCTTTACTCTCAGATTGTTTAATTAAAGGCCCAGTGCTGCTCTGTTTCTCTCTTTGGAGAACTGCACATTTCTTTCTTTCAGAAATTGCCTTACCAGGTAATAATCTGAGAATGGCATCACTTTAGGAGCACCTTAATGGACAAACATCACTCATATTCAAAACAATGAGAGAATTTTAATAAATCAGGTTTTTGATATTTGGGCATTAAGATTATTAGAGGGTATTTTGAGGCCATGTGAGATTGTTTTCTGGGATAAATACACGGATATAGCTTGAGAAGTTCCTGCCTCTGGCTGAAAATTGCCACCAGCTACTGGCACAGCTTATGAACAGAAATGTGAACAAGACCAGGAGGAGATTCAGCAGGAAAACGGGATTAATGAAGGGGAAGTGTTTGATCTCATTGCTGTTTCTCAGAAGTAGCCACATTTTATAAACCATGAAGCAACACCAAATGTCAAAAAGCTTCTCAACAGTGACTCACCTGCTCTTTTTCCTGCATCCTACACAGCTGCCATGTGTTTAAGGTTGGTGGGAACTGCCCTTTGGGGAATTATCTCTACTAGAGCTCTAAATATATTTTTCTGGAGTGTTCAATCGAAGAGAATCATAGGAATGGAAAAATCAAAAATCTATTAGCAAGGAAAAATATAGATCCAGACTTGTCCTCCAGGAGCAGCCTCTCAGATGTCACAGCTCCCACACCCACCCAGCCACCAGGACTGACTGCCCAGGGATCTGAGAGGATTCAGGGATATTTTGAAGGACATCCAACAGCTCTGGAAACAGGGAACAAGAAAGGGAATAGCAGTTTTCTTTCCCTTTCTTATCTCCCAGGAGATCTGTTGGTAACCTCTTAAACAAGCTGCAGGTTCCTTTGAGAACTCCAGGGTTCTCCTCGGGCCTCAGGATGGTTGCAGTTCCTCACCTGCGTTCCCCAGGATTTGGGATTCCAAATTTTAAGCTCTTCCTGAAGCCCCAGAGATGCCAGTGCTGTTCTCACTCTTGTCAGCAAAGTACAATATTCAGAAACTTTTGACAGTCAGTGTCACTAGGCTGGATTTGGGTGTGGGGACAATTCAAAGACAGACCTGCAGAGCTATTTTCATGTGGCTGAATATTGTAAAATGAATAGTGCAAAATGACCCAAGAGAAGCCCAGGCACTTCTGGAGGCCAAGTGGGACACCTTTTTTTGGGGAAAAACACCCTGACTCTCTGTTCTTTCCCCTGCTGCATCTCCCAGCTCCAGCAGAGCGTGGTTTCCCTGCCTGCTGCAAACAGCATGTTCTGAGTCACTGTGCTCCTCTCCTGCTCTAATTGCACTTTCCCCGAGGGAATTTTTCCAAAGCTTATTGCAAAGAGAGGTGTCAGTGCTGAGGTACAGGGCCTTCTGTGCTAAACATGGCTGGAAAAAAGAATCAAAGGCAAACGTTCCTTTTGGAAACTTAACCCTTCCCTGGGATTGAGGAGAGAAAGAAAAGAAACAAATGACGAGCAGAGTTCTTGGAACTTTCCTCACATTGATTTTTGGAGAGCTCTAAGAGAAGGACACTTGCTGAGCAGGATTCAAATCTACCAGGAGGGTGAGAAGAATGGAGAGGTTTTGCAGGGGACTTTTCACCATGTTCTGAAATAAACAGAAGTTTATTTCTTTAGTTTTGTGTTCTGTTTTGGACAGTCACACGGAGACTGATTCTAACCCGTGATTAGACCAACTACCTCTAGGTGAAAGTATGTCCCAAAAATCACCTTACTCTTATTTGTTTTATGGATAATTTATTCCTGCTGCTGCCAGCCAAAAACCTGCTTGTTCCAAGAGATCTCTGTCCTGTGAGCACTGCAGAGCTCAGTGTTTCTGTTCCCTGATGGAGATCCATACGTATTCCATGACTTTCCAAGGAAACAAAAGTGAAATCAGCTTGTTTAGCTTCTTCCATGCCAACTCCAACAATTCTTTTGGCCTCAGCTATCTGAAATAGATGCAGTTTCATTTGAGATTGGCTTAAAAATGTTTTAAGATGATTCTAAGTCTGATCCTAATTCCAGAGTTTGTAATAGAGGCTGACTTGAGGCTCTACTCAGGTCCATCACACCAAACAACTGCTGGGAAAACTGAGCAAATGAAACATTGAAAAGGCAATTCTGAGCTCAAAAAAAAAAAAAAAAAGGAAAACTGTCTTGGGTTAGAAGCACCTCGAGCAATATAAATGGAGTCCTGGATGCACCAAAGAAACCATACTGTAGTCTGGATTCCCTCAGTTATATTGGATTATTGACAAGAAAATTAAGAACAACTGACAGAGCAAGCAACTCTTATCTCTAGCACTGTTCATCTCTCCCAGACAGTGAAACTATTTATTTCTTTTTCCCATATTATTGTCTCCAAATTTGCTTTCCAGGGCTCACCTCTGGTGTTTTACAGAATACATACAGAATTTTTCATATAAACAGCTACCAATACAATCACTGTAATAATATCATTCTTGTAATTAACAAAACCCTGTCTATTTTCATTTATTTCTGATAAATTTTCAGAAGTTTGGGGTTTTGGTACTCTGGCAGAGGCCAGAATAAATACCAACATGACATATATTTCAACATGAGCTCCCTCACTTAAAACAGTGATTCACCCAATGATCAATTTTGTAATTATTTAGATGGGCCATTCATTATTTGTTCAGTATTTTGAAACCTTCTGAGCAATGTTCCTGGAGTATTTTGGAAACAAAAGCCAATGTTTCTCTGGAGAGAAGTCATGGTGAGTTGCAGTTGATGGCTCCACAGAGAAGGAGCTTCAAAACAGACCCATGAAATAATTTGGAAGTAGTTCACAGAAAGCAAAAATTATTTTTGTCAGCAAAAAAAAAAATAATTTGCCTGCAAGTAGGAGTGGAGAAACAGATTCCCCTGATTCCCAGCCAACATTTTTACCCATCTGAGCAAGCCAGTCCTACCTGGGGTCATGGTTTAACCCCAGCTGGCAGCTCAGCCCCACTTCAGCCTCTCCCCCAAACCCCTTCAGAGGGATGGGGGAGAGAATTGGAAGGGTAAAAGTGAGAAAACTCATTTACTGAAATTAAGACTGTTTAACAGGTGAAGGAGAAGCCACACACACAACAAAACAAATCAAGGAATTAATTCATGGCTTCCCATGGGCAGGCAGGGGTTCAGCCCTCCCCAGGAAAACAGGGATCCCTCGGGAATGATGGTTCCTTGGGAATAAACTCCAAAAGCCCCCATTTCCTTCTTCTTTCCTTTTCTACTCAGCATGATGCCACATGGGCTGGGACCCTAAAGGGCTGTAGAAGACCCTGAGCATTCAAGGACAATCCTCCTTGAATGGAACATACAGCCACAAAAGGAATTACAGGACTTCTCAACTAAGCTGTTACCACGAGTTTTCCCCAGCATGGCTCTCTAATCCCAGAAGAAAAAACTGGTTATTCTCAACTGAGATACTCACAAGTTGCAGACCTACAAAAACAAAGGCTTAATATTTTTTTTTTAGAAACATTGTGTTATTTGAATTTCTCCTATCAAAAAAAAAAAAAAAAAGCCTCAGAGTAGAAAATTATATCTAAGAAAAATTCATGTTACCTTGTGGAAGTGGCAGTCATTGAGTAACCTGTCAGTTTTTGCTCCTGATTCAGACTCAACCCAAAATTTCTTTGTTGCTTTCTATTCCTCTGTGATAATTACTTTAGTTCCTTTAAGCTTGAGCAAAATTAAGCCTTTTCCTTTCTTTTGTCTGCCCTTGTAGAGCCCAGAAAACAAACTCTAATCATGTTCATTGTGTTCTTCTGGAGACTGGAATTCTAACAGAAGGAGATGCTGAGAGATAAATGTTCTGCTTGAGGAATAGCCCTGCTCAAATACATCCCTTTTCCAAAGGAAACTGATTTTGATTTGATTAAACCAGATTAATTTGAGTTTATTAAACCAGGTGATTTTGATGTTTTCACACCTTTTGCAAGCACTTGGGGGTTGAGGGGTGTTATTTGCAGAACAGTCTAATTCAGGGTTTTAAGAGGAAGTTGGAAATTGCTGCTGAGGAGCCTCCAGTCCTACCTGCCCCTGCAACCTCAGCTCACACACCTGAGGAAAATCCACCCCTGGATCCCTGGAAGTGTCCAAGGCCAGGTTGGACAGGGCTTGGAGCAGCCTGGGACAGTGGAATGTGTCCCTGCCCATGGCAGGGAGTGGAACTGGATGATCTGAAAGGTCCCTCCCAACCCAAACCGTTCTAGGATTTTAGGAAAAGGGTTTGGGGCACAAAAGTAAATTTATTACATATCAAAGCCACACTGGGAGCAGCTCTCCTGGTTTTTTTGAAAAGGGTTACAGGGAGTAGGTGAAGTAATATTTGAATCCCACTGTTTCCTGAAAATTCATGGGTGGCATGGAATCCCTCCATAAGGTGGGAATGTGTCCCATCCTTTTCCTTGTGCACAGCACCAGTGGACCCCAGTTGGTCCCAGGGAAAGGAATTCAGAGAGAAACCTCATCCATGCAACCTGAGAGGAGCAGAGAATTCCTGTTCTTTTGGGAGGAGGAAGAGGAAGTTTAGCAATTGCCAGTTGCATCCATTCCAAGTGGGAATAGCTGTGCTCCCACGGAGGTTTTGGTGTGGGTGTCCTTAATCTTTAAGAAGCTCAGGCAAGCTGCATCCAGCTCATTTCAGAGCTTGGGAAAGGATAAGTTCAGACCCAACATGTGATGAAACAGCTGCATTAATGTTGGACTGTGCTTCAGTTGCTGTGTCTCCATGGAGATCCAGCTCCCCACCTCTCCTACCTGCACAAGGTTTTCCAAGCATCATGATTTAAGAAGATTCAGTGGTTGAAACATCTTATTTGAATTTTAGGCACAGAGAGAACTTTATTTTGTGAGCACTGACCTTGTGAGCTTTCCAGTGTGTGGGTTGCAGGATTTAGCATCCCTGCCATCCACCTCAGCTCCTCCTAATCCTCCCAGGGTGCACTCCCCTCATTTGTACCCAGCTGTGGGCAGGAGGCACGGCTGCAGAACGGGAAATGCCCCACGGGGCTGACTCTGCTCCAAACCATAGAATTTACACTCTGAGAAAATTTATTTGTGGTGTTACATGAAGAGGATAAATTTTGGAGACTGGTGGCAGCTCTGAGCTGTGGCCACGCCTGGTGTTGGTGATTCCCTGGGACAGTGAGAGGGTCAGGACGGGGTCAGGTCACTGCTCATGACCACGTGCAGTGGGAATCCAGCTGGGGACACACCAGGGCAGAGGTGAAACCCCTTAAAATGCCCCAACTGATTTTTGTAAAGATGATGAGAAACATTTATGGGTTGAAAGGCACCTTCCAGCTCATCCGTCAGTGTCACCAACACACAGTACTTTCCTAGGAGGGTTGAAGTGGCAGGAGCAGGAGCTGCATTCCCTTTAAAGGAACAGACCCAGCTGCTCTCCAGACACTGGAGTGAGGCAGTAAACCTCACCTGATTAAAGTCTACTTCGTGTTTGGCTAAATCATAACGTCCAGGAGCGTTCCTTATCTTGCTTTTATAAACATCACGGGGTGGTAAATCCAGCCCAGGCTCTGGCAGAGTGTTTAACAGCCCTCAGGTACAATTACTCAGGGGAGTGGGGGGCTCTGGAGCTGCTCTTTTTGTTCTGCTCACAGCCATTTGTTCCTGCTGTGCATATCCCAGCTTTTGCAAAAAAGATTTTTGCACCAAGTGTCTTCTACCTGTGCAGAAAATACTTGGTGCAAAGTATCCTGGAAGTGTCCAAGGCCAGGTTGGACGGGGTTTGGAGCAACCTGGGATGGTGGGAGATTTCCCTGCCTGTGACAGGAGTTGGAATGAGATGATCTTTACCCCCTTTTCCAAGTCAAACCATTCCGTGTCTCCATGATCGTTCAGTGATTCTATGGTCATCAGAAATATGTGTGTAATGTTGGAGAAGCAAAACAATTTTTAATAACTTTCCTTATCCTCTTCCTATTAAATGATACTTTTTGTCCTATTTCTGGAGTGTTACTCTGCAGGAGAAATGGTATTTTAGCATGGCAAAATCAAATAGTAAGTTTTAAGTTCTTCTTCTTGGGTTTCTGCCTCCTATTTTTTGCCAATATAGTTTCTGTGCTACTATAAATTAAATTAAGATAAACCAGTCTAAGACTTCATTTCCAAAGCCCTTGCCCTTACGTGGCATTTAAGTGCTGCTTTCAGTCCTGGGCAGGGGACAAAAATCATATCACAGGATGGCTGGGCTTGGAAGGGTCCCTACAGATATTTTGTTCCAACCTTCAGGGAATGGCACTTAATTCTCAGTCCCCGTTCAAAATATGTTGCAGAAAGTTTTTCCCAAGGCTATTGCTAATGTAAAAAAGGTGATGAATGGTTGAACCAACCAAGGGACTGAAGTGGAAATATCATTTCCTGAAGGCAGCATGAGATACCCATGCAGAGAGTCCTTGTCCTTGAAAGCACATGTGGTTCCCACTAAGAGAGTTCACTGTTCTGAATTTCCTTATCTGAAGAGTTTCTTTACTCATCTTAGAGAGCCAGAAGAAGACTCTCTAATCCTATGACTCACTCAGTTTTGCCAATTAAAAAAAAAAATAAAAGAAAAGAAAAAAGAAAACAAAAAGAAAAAAGGAAAACCCGTGGCAGGGATTTAAGTATCCAGAGATTAAAGGAGGAGGGGGAAAATGAATTTATCTTGTTTTAGGAGTACCAGCATGAAGCATAATCTGGTGTCTCAATGTTCAGCATCAGCACCCACCTTGCAGTGTAATTCAGGGAATCCCTGAGTCACAGAATGGTTTGGGTTGGAAGAAACCTTAAAGCTCACCCAGTTTCACCCCTGCCATGTGCAGGACACCTTCCACTGTCCCAGGGTGTCCCAAGCTCCATCCAGCCTGGCCTTGGACACTTCCAGGGATCCAGGGGCAGCCACAGCTGCCCTGGGAAACCTCTTCCAGGGCCTTCCCACCCTCCCAGGGAATAATTTTTTCCCAATATCCCATACAAATTTACCCTCCATCAGTTTAAGGCCACTCCCCCTTGTCCTATACTTGGAAAAAGTCCCTCTCCCTCTTCCTCCTAGGCTCCTTCCTCACAGATCTTCATCCTTCAAAGCAACACAACTTTTTAAACTTCCCACACTCTCGTACGAGTCTTTTCAGGAACTCAGTGTTTTGATGGACATAAATTTTCTTCCCGGTTCCAGCTGATGCCCACGTGTTTCTCAGCCTTTACTCCTTCTGGCTGGAACAGTTTATCCCTCCTGGAATTTACCTGCTGATGTTCAGGCCTGCCAGCCTGTCTCCACCTGCCTTCCTTTGCTACAAAAAACAACTCATATCTTGCCTTTTTTTTTTTTTCCTTTTAAGTTCTCCCTGATCACATTTTTAAACTTTTTATTGTAGCCAGGAAAAAAAAAAAAAGTTTAATTTTTTTTTCTTTCCTTTCACATTCTCTGTCACTCCTCCTGCTGTAAACTGGGAACCATGAAGATAAAAATATGTTGAGCTTTATTCATTTGCAGCAGCTGAAACATATTTTTTTAAAAGCAATCACCAAATATTAAAAATATGCTCCCTCAGCAAAAACCTGGCATAGTTTTAGGAGCCCAAACTCTCCCAAGAAATCCGGGTGTCCTCAGCTGGCATTTGCTCCATTGCTTCTTTAGAAATACAAAGGCAAAAGTGAATAAATAATTCACGCTTTTTAGGCTTTTTTATCTGTATGCCAGGAATGTGATGATGTTTTTCCAGGTCAGTTCTAAGGAAGCGTTTTAGGGGTATTTTTTTGTAATTCTCAGCTTACATGCACCAGCCACCAGCAAAGCCCTTTATAAAAGGAGCCTGAAAAGTCAAATCTGACACGGGCACTTATTGCAGTGTGAATTTAATCAATAACCCAGAGCTCAGGTCATTCCATCATCCAGGAATTGAGAGGGAGGAAGGCTCCTTGGTGGAGGTTCAGCTCAAGATTCAGGTGTTTACATTTAGGCAATAGATGCAGATATCTCCATGTGAGTGAGGCATTTGTATTCTCATGACAGTAATTAAAACCCCAGTCAATATAATTAGTGGAGTTTACAGGGTGATTAAATAAACAAACACGTTGGGACTTTGAGATAAACTCAGTAACTTCTGAGGATCTATTGGTGCTGCTGATGTTCTGTATTGAGCATTTATTACGTAGTTAATTGGTATCAACATGACTTTATATAAATATAAATATATTTTTATATAAATATATAAATATATAAATATCTCTATATTCATATCAATATAACAGTATAAATAAACATATCTTCTTATCAAGACAACCAGCCTTAAAAAAGCAGAAAGGAAATAATTAAATTTCGTTATGTAAAATACAAATTTTCCTTCCTATTGTATTAAATTTTTTTATGTACAATACGAATTTCAATAGGGTCATTTGAAATGCTTTAAGGTGTTTGAAGCATCCAGAAGAGCTGACAGCTGGAGCCAGCTGGGATGCTCAGGGATATCTATAATGGCATTGGATGTCTGTACAGGACAACCCTACACCAGGCTGCTCCAAGCCCAGTCCAACCCAGCCTCAGACACTTCCAGGGATGGGGCAGCCACAGCTTCTCTGGGCAAATCGGAATAATTGGCTTTTCACAACCAAAACTAATTTGTAATTTTCCAACAGAGATATATTTTCTTATCTTTTAAAGAAACTCTGCAGTACCACAAAGCAGAAATAATTTTGTTGGTATCATTTCACTCCTGTAGGTTTCATAGAAAGAAACCAGGGGGAAAAAAAAGGTAAATAAGGAAAAGGAAAAAATGGGGGAATGTGTGAGGGAAAAACCCAGCTGTTGGAATCCAGGGCACAGAGAATGTCTGTCTCTGCCTGTTTTAAAAAACTCTGACCCTCAGCAGAACACTGCTTTTAACCTTCATCCCTGGGACAAATTGCCAAGACTTTGGGATGAGTTAGAGCACACAGGTAGTGATATGTAGTAGTAGTTTATCATAGAGTGAAGAATTTAGGGTTTTAGGATTTTAATATGAGAGTGAATAGGACACCAGATGGAGGATTTTGGGTGTTGTCTCTTCTTCCTTCTTATCCCTCTTCCATTTTCTGTAGTACTGGTGGCACGAAGTTATTGGTTAGAGAAAGCAGCGGTGTAGAAGTTACATGCATAGATTAGTAGAAGTTACTGGTAGAAAAGTAAAAACAAAGTAGGTGTTAGAAAGTAATTGGGTTAAACAGTTTTAAAAGGCCTTGGTTTGGGTGTTTGGGGTCCATTTTGTGCCTTGGTTTGGGTGTTTGGGGTCCATTTTGTGCCTTGGTTTGGGTGTTTGGGGCCCATTTTGTGCCTTGGTTTGGGTGTTTGGGGTCCATTTTGTGCCTTGGTTTGGGTGTTTGGGGTCCATTTTGTGCCTTGGTTTGGGTGTTTGGGGTCCATTTTGTGCCTCGCTTCTCGCATGCTGAGTCTGATGTGCAGACAGTGCTGAACTTAAGGTAAGAAAATAATAAACAAAAACCTGAAGACCAAGAGAAAGAGAGTCCTGCACGTTCTTCACCCTTGGAAAAGAACTCAGCAGGGGAACCCCCTCCAAAGGGCCCAGGGGGTTGGGTTCCCACTCTTGCTGGGACCACCAAAAACCAACACCCAGCATTTTTCAGAGAAGCAGCATCCTTACTGTTCCACGTCTGCTTCATGCCCAGATCCTTCCTCAGGAAGTTTACAAGCGCTCCCTGCTCTGCAGAAATGACCTTTACATGCCGATGGAAAAGAGTTACTGCAAAGAATACATGACACCAAACACATCCCCCAAAAGCAAATGCCACCTCCTCATGTAAATGTCAGCAGGCAAATCCTCTGGCAGGGATGCTGCTGGGCAAAGTGGAGCCCTGGAGCAGCAGCACAAGTTCCAGGAGTTCAAGCCACGTACGTTTATTTTTCGAAAGACTCCAAGTATTTCTTTCGTTTTGTTTGGATTTTTCCGGGAGCCTCAATGATTGACAATCCCTAATTAGCAAAGGAAACTTTGAAAATAACAAGCTCTGCAGGAAAGATAAAGTTAACATTTATATTTCAGGGTAAATTAAATAATCTAAAATTACTTTATACTTTTATCCCTGTCTTCTATCCATATTGCAAATTTATTTTTCTTCAGTTGGTTTAGACTAAATCTCTGTCTCTAAATTACTAAATATGCCAAGTATGGAGTAGATTTTGCTTCAGAATAAATGTGATTTCTGTAAAAATCAGTTCTGAAAGTTTTTTTGTATTCTTCAGTGGCTTCTTTTCCTCTCATTACAAGGAATTAGGATATTTCAACATAATCTCAGCACGTTCCTCTGAAAAGAGAAAAGAATGGAGAAGAAGAATTTTTATGACTCCTCCAAACTGATATCAAATGTTACCATCCTTTGCACACACATTTTATTCCTTCCTCATGGACTCTAATTACTGCACAGTCTGTAAGAAGTTGAAAGGCAGATTCTGTCCCCGGAGCCCTGCTGACCCACATTGTCAAATCTCTTTTTTCAGAGAGCTACCACAGTTTAAATCAGCTGAAAATCTGCTCCCATTAATTGTTCTCTGCAACAAGATCTCAGATACGTTGCCAGTCCTTCATCTTTAATTAACTTTCTGTGTTACAGCATTAATGTGGAATCATCAGAATAAAGAAAGGATAAGGCACTTTCTTCTTGAAATCCTTCTCAGAGGTTTCTCCGAGTGCTGTTGAGATGGACACTCTGGATCTGTGTAATTCACAGAAGGAATTATTCCATGTGTGGAATGACAAACATTCAAACAGGAGCTAACAGGATAAAAAAAGTCGTAGTCTCTGAAACAGTCTTCCCTTAGAGAAAGGAAAACTGAACCTAAAGTGAAAATTTCAAACCAGTGGGGGAGATTAGTTCTGCCTTTCATGATCTTATTATTGGCTTCAGCAGAATAAAAGAAAATCTCAAGGCAAAAAGAAAATCGACTTTGCCAACACACATGCTCCATTCAGACATCTCTTTGTGCTTTCATGTTGTCCCATTTCTCAGCTGGAGAATCATCAACTGTGTCAGTAATTTTTCCTAATTATTGTGAAAAGACAAGAATGACATTTCTGGCACAAGTTTCTGGCCACCAGTAAATTTAGGCTACGCTTAGTTGGGTGTTTTTAAGCAGAATAGATCCCTGGCCAAGCTTTTAGCAGGTTGAAAACACCAAACAGGCTGGTTGATTTTAAGATAGAGTTTGGTTAACTAATAAATACAATTGTTTCAGTAGCAGAAGTCTGGAAGTGGGATAAGATTATCTCAATAATCAGTGGGGAGAAATATAAAATATATCTTTTATAGGATGGTGTGAATTGGGTGTTCGTTTCTCCTTTATCATTTCACATGGAGCAGAGAATGCTTCAGCTGGACATTAAAATTGTGGGCAGCTGAAAGCTGGAATGTCAGAGCCCCGGATATCCAATAGAAATTCCAAAGGGACATTCCCCTGACCCCTTTGCTCCCATCAGGTATTTGGTATCGTGACTGCAGAGTGTGTTTAGGGATTTTGCACAAGCCTGCTTGATGCTTGCTGCTTTGTTCGCAGTTCCAACATTCCTTTTCGGGCTTTAGAGGTATATAAAAAAAAAGTCAGAAGGGGAACAAAACCCCAACCAAACATCCAACCAACCCCTTCCTCAAGAAACAGAAACCAAACCAAGGATATTTTTCCTGGAAGGAGCAGATCAGCCCAACTCCTTTGGAGACCTACAGCCATTTTATCCAAGGCTGGACAGTCTTTCTCTGGCTGTATTCAACTGCAGGAAATAATTTTGTCTGATTATAGTGAAAGTAATTCAACACTGACTTTCCTTGATAGACAATACTCAGTAGTGAATAAGACAAATAAAAAAAAGACCAAATAGCAGCAGTGTCTATAAGTAAGAATCTGTCAATATCTGCATGCTAGATAGCCTACAATCCTGAAACAAATACAATCAAGATGTTTTGTGGATTTAAACTGAAGTTTCTGATCCTTTTATCCAAAGTATTGAAGAAGTGGCCAAATTCCATGTGCCATGCACGACAATCACGAGGTCTCTCACTTTTAGAAGTTCTGCTCCATTTGCATCTTGCAGTTCATTGTCCAGTTCCAGCTTTAGCCCATCAAGTCCCATCCTCCTTGTTTTTCTCTCTTCAGCCCACGTTGTTTGTGCTCTTGGGCCTGAGATTTGGATCATTTGTCCTTGGTGCCCAGGTGGAGAAGGAATTGTTTTGTCTCCCTGCTCTGTGCACAGAGCTCACCATGCCCTGATATGGAGCTCAGACCCACACACTAAAGCAGCTCAGAATGTGAAAATATAAAAGCTAAAACCTGAGGCATCACTAGTCTTTGTCTTTGTCATGATTCAGAGTCAAGAGTCTTCATTAAAATTTGACAAACACTGTCAGAAGTGTTGACTAATACAGAATTGAATTCTCCTGATCTGATACTCCTGGTGTGTATGTCTTGATATGATATGGATCTAGATAGATGATAGAGATATAGGTATAGATGATATATGTATATATGAAATAGTTATATAAAAATTTAGATATATATATAGATAGATGCAGATATCTCCTTTGGAAGTATGTAGACTCACTGCAAGATCAAATTTCAATTGCAACACCAACATGAGCTTTAGTCTTGCTTTCCAAAAGAACCGAGCATTTAAAATTATTAAGCTATTTAAATTATTAAAACTATTAAAGCACAGGAAACCAAACAGTGTAGAAAGACCTTTGTGGTTCCACACTATTCAGGGAGTGAAGTTTACTGGATACCAAGGCTTAAAATTGCCCTCAATGCCATATGGTCCCCACATCTTCCCACACCTGATGCGTGTTCAGAATCCATCCCCAGGCCACTTTGTGTTGCTGAAAGTCAGAAGGGTTTTCATTCTTCAGTGACTAAGTAGCTTTTGAAAAATACAATGTGTGCTCCTCAGGGCCCCAGTTCCCTTTGGAATAAATCATGACAATTAAATCTCTCTCATCACGGTTGCAAAAAGATGAGTAATGGGGAAGTGTGGATTTGTCAAGCAGAAATCATCTTAACCAAGTCTGACCTTTCTTATGCACTCTGTGAAAAAAGAAAGAAAAACAAATTGATGAGATGTAGTGTGGCATTGGTAGGGCTTCTAACACTGTTCCTCATGAGAGTTTAGTGAGAAATTAGGGAAAAGTGGCCTTGGTGAAACGATTGCACACTGAGGATCATTCCTCTCTAGTCCATTCTCAAGGAGCTGCCAGCAGTGAAACGTCAAAACCCAAAGGGATGCAGCTTGGAGCAACCTGGGATAGGGGAAGGTGCCCCTGCTCATGGCAGGGATTTCAGAGATGATCTTTAAGGTCCTTTCCAACCCAAACCATTCTGTGATCCTGTGAAATTGGGAACCACTTGAGTTGTAAGCCCAGAAATGAGAAACTGTGAGAAGAAATCCTTGGTAATTCACAGATTAGGAAAATACCATCCTATTTTCATGTGCCTGTTTAAGGAGCTAAAACAGAATTCTATTTTAATAGTAGTGATCTAACTTTGCTTTCTTTGAAAAATTCAGTACTTTCAGCTTTTCCATGGTTTGCCAATACTCTGTATTGCTTTTTCACTAATTACATTTGGAACATCCCATCAGAACATCAAAATGATTAATGAAACCTGACTTCAAACTCTCATTTTCAAATGCCTAAATCTGAACTGGTCAGAATGGATTCCCTTCAGCAGCAGTGGAGACAAATTAACACCTCCACAGGAGAATTCATCTCCGTGTATTGCAGTAACAAAATGGTCACCAAATGAATCCATTTCTCAAGGCAACTTCTTCTATTTTATCTCTGTTTTCTACAAAAAGAACCTTCCTGATCTTAGAACAACTTAGAGTTGCATCCTTAACATTTAGACATCCAAAGAAAGGGGATATAAATCACCATTTGAGTTGCATAAACCTCATTCTTCTGGTTTATTCAAGTGTGAGACTCTGCACAAGTTATAAACGTTCCATAACCATCTAATAGTGGTGTTTTAAATGTCACATCTCATGAGGGTAATTCCTCCTTAGAAGGAATTTTGTCCTTTTTCCTTCCCCTTAAGCATTCAACAAGCAAGAAGTTCTCAGGCAACAGAAGAGACAAGAAACACCTTCCAGAGACAGTCCATATAAATGATGTTCTTAATGTTCTATCATTACAAGTCACCAACTTCCCCCAGGTGCAATTTGTGCTCGTTTCCACACCTGTTTAGTCTTGCTGATTTGTTCTTCCTCCCTTATAGAGCTGTTTAACAGAGCCTGTACTTCTAATTTCCTGTTTTATTTTTCCTCGTAAATATAATTTCCACCCTAGAGAGCCACGGGCCTTTATCTCTTGCTGCAGCACACGAGGTACTGTGGTGGTTACCCTGCTCACATCAGGGATGTTAGTCAGCTTTCCAGTGTCAGCCTGATTCTGACTGAATTTTCAATTTTTTTTAAGGAGAATGGAAAAATATTTCAGGGAAAAGTCTTGTTTGCAGTCCACCATAAAGGAAAACAATCAAACACACCGTGGCTCAAATATTGCCAAAATCTCCCCTCAGTGTCCTTGAGTTTGGGTAAGGAAAGCTTTGCATTCACTCCTTATTTTAGAGAAATAATCCTTATTTTAGACTGAGAAAAGTTCTTTATCTTAGAGAAAATTAATGGGAACTGAGGAACACGAGAGGGAGAAGGAGCATGTCTTAGTTCTGTACAACCAAGCACCAACCTGTGCGTGGCATTTCAAAGACATTGAAGGTTCGCCAGAGACTATCAGAGAATTAAAGGAGATCAGTTTTCTAACAGCTCCCAACTCAACTAAACTTCCCAGTACTCCAGGGAAGGTTTCTGAGTTGCTTTGTTTTATATTCTCTAGAATAATTATTAGGTAAGGAGATCAAAATTGAGCCAAAGAGCAGCACTGGCTACCTTTTCCAGTTGAATTGTACATTTAAACCCTGAAACGACTTTCTAATATGGCACATGAAGCAATGCCCAGCTTCTTGGTTTTAATTAAATTGGGATTTCCAAGTGCTGAGTTTTACCTCCTGCTCTCCATTCCTGTGATCCCCCATTCTAATGGAAGCACCGTAACAGGAAACAACGGGGTGGTTAAACCTGGCTCAAAGGCAACAAAGCCAAATGAGGCAGGCAGAGAAGAGTGCCACAAAGATTTTTTTTTTTTATATATATAAATACGTGTATTTAAGAGCAGGGTAGGAATTTTGACATTGCTTAGAGGAGCAGGCTGTGCACATTAACCAGAGCAGGTTAACCTCTTCCCCAAGGAGTGCATAATGTGGAAATGAGGAATCGTGGGATGTAGACAGAATATAGATATTTCTAATACAGACATCCAGATCCGAACTGTTTCCCTTCAGTCAGTGAAAAGAAAAAAGCCCTTTCAGAGGATCATTCCACCTGAGTATCTCAATCATAGCCCAAATAACCTTTTTTCTCTCCAGTGATTACTCCAAGGGTCTGCACTATGAGTAACTCAGCTGCAGACAGCTAAAGCCCAGTGGAATTATGATTACTTTGTAGAACTGATTTTTCTATTCCATTGCTCATTTGGGAAAGCAAATGAGCACTTCTCTCAATCTCCAAACTAACCCAAAATATAGATGTGACTATGGATTTACAGGAGCTCCACAGGCAACAGCATCTTGTATGCCCACGGAGTAAGTAATATCCAAGTGGCAGCAGGAGAATTCAGCCTGGGAGCACATTTGGATTTAAATCAGGTCTGTAGAACGTCAGGCTGTTCTGGAGAAAATTTAGAAATGACCATTTGGTGAACTCCCACAGCTCACACTGGAAGTGCCTTAGGATGCAGCCTAGAAAGCCTTAAGCCATATCTGTGCTGAGGAATGAATTCACTGCAGGGAGATTTCCCTGCTCCCAGCCCAAATGGAAACTGCAGCTCATGTCCATCCTGTTTAAGTTTAACCATCTCTAAATCACAGAGCTGCATCCACCTGACAGCAGCTCTGCAGAGTGCATCTGTGGCCCTGGGAAATAATTACCATTTTAAAAAGCATTTGGATAATTGTCCAACTAAAAGTGTCTGATATAATGTGAAGGCTGTGTCACGGCCCACAAGGGAAATGTTTTCATAACGTGACTCTAAGGAAATTAAATGCATGTCTAGGAGCCAGATGGGGGTGTGGGATCATTGTAATGACCACGGTGGTGCCTGTGGTTTAGCAGAAATAGATCTTATGTCAACTTTTCACTGGGAGCTTATGCTAAGGTGAAATAACAGGAGCAAGAAGGTGTCCTGCAGTGGGAACTGCTGAAGTGGGTTCCTTTGGCTTTTCATAGCAAAAGCAATGTAGAAATGTGTCTCTTTAGTGCAGGTGGAAAGACAGCAACCTCCCCAGCAAAGCTGATAGTTCTTATTTACAACAAATGAAAATAGAAGTGCCTATTTATTGTGAGGGTGGGGAGGCCCTGGCACAGGTTTCCAGAGAAGCTGTGGCTGCCCCTGGATCCCTGGAAGTGTCCAAGGCCAGGCTGAATGGGACTTGGATTACCCTGGGATGGTGGAAGGTGACCCTGCTGATGACAGGGGGCTGAAATTCGATGGTTTTTAAGGTCCCTTCCAACCCAAACCATTCCATGATTCTATGATTCTTTGATCATAATTTGCTTTGCTTATGAAGCAGTTCCATGTGCATTAATCACCTGGAGCCATTGGCAAGAACTCCTTCTCTCTGTTTTTCAGGGAAGGACCCTTCCTGCCATCTCCCTCTAACTCCATTCAAAGAAAAGACTGACTTGAAAAGTTAAACCCTAGAATAAAAAAAACAAAACACCTGTCCTTGACGATCAGTGACAGGGCATGAGGGAGTGGCTTGAAGCAGTTCCAGGAGAGGTTTAGGTTGGAAATCAGGACAAGGTTCTTCCCCAGAGGGTGCTGGGCACTGCCCAGGCTCCCCAGGGAATGGGCACATTCCCAAGGCTGCCAGAGCTCCAGGAGCATTTGAACAGTGCTGCTAAGGATGCCCAGGGTGGGGTTGTTGGGGTGTCTGTGCAGGGCCAGGAGTCAGGCTTGATGTTCTTTGTGTGTCCCTTCCAACTCAGGATATTCTGTGACTCTTTGATTCCAACAGTTGCACAAACAGAAGCCAAACGTTGAGATTCGGGCAGTGGAATAGTTTTGCAAAAAGATGTTTTGTACAAACCTGTCTTCTACCAGTTACTGAAACACCCCTGCTATTTAGCCAAGACACAGGATGCTAAAAACCAAAAGATAGAAGCACCATTGCTCATCAGGGTTGGACACAGCAGGTTTTATTTTTGGTTTCCTGTGAGGCTACAAATTGCTGCCACCTCACATGGTTCAACAGCTTCAAGCAAACAACCCCCAGTTCATCTCCAGCAGGGACTGGATGTTGAGCAATGTTTGCACACAGTGAATGCTAAAGGGCACAGCCATGGCTGAACTTTAGAATTCAGCCTGATGTTTGTCATTTATTTTGTATTTGTTTTGGAGGAGGGAATTCAACCAAATGCTAATGATGATTGAAGTTCAGGAATGACAAACTCACTGACATGTTGTACCAGAGACCAAATATAAAACATCAGTGCACGCAAACACTCAGAAATTCCTCTTTCCAGGGCAAATGTTTGTGGTTTCTGTAGGTGTTTACCAATCCCATGGTTGTGGCTTAACATGCACTCGCTGGAAGTTAGGAATGGGAATCTCTTGGAAATTGTGACAGCTGATTGAATAGCAGGGTGTATTTCATTCAGTTGTTCACATGGTTATCGTGGGCTGAAACCAGTAGACAAATTTTCCCCTTTTGCAAGAGTCATAAAAATACCAACTTACACAATAGTTTTAACTCAGAGAGTAAATAAAATAAACCAAAGGAGCTAAAGATGGGGCTGATCCCAAAACTCCACTTACTCAAGAGGCACTTCAGCACTAAATCAGATTTATTTGACATCCATCAAGGCAGCTGCTCCCACATGTGCACTGTGCCCTTTTGAGTATCAATCAGTGACAAAAATCACAATTTGGCCATGATCCAGGGACGGTGCTGGCCTGCAGAATGCAGAAGGTTTCATAACTGAGCCAACCCTTCACATGGCTGCTTTTTCCAGCAGTGGTGGCTCTCTGGCGCCTGGACCACGTCGGGTCCCACTGCCTGGGACACCGAGGGTGGCATTTACCAGCAGATGTCACTGGTGAAGCACTGGGAGATGAGACACCCACCCCAGCTGTCCAAAACACGAGCTGTGGACCTGGTGATCTTCTGATTGTACAAGGAGCACACACAAACACACAGGCAAAAAGACCTGAAGCTTCGGGGATTTTTCTTTTCATTATTTTTATTTATTGCCTTGCCAGCTCTGCTTGGGAGGGAGAATTTTCAGGCTGTCCAGAAAATGAGGCAGCAATTTCCTCCTCTGAAACATTTCTGTGGCTATTCTGGGGAAGAAAGGGATTGCAGGAGAGCAGGTTCAGCCTCCTCTGCTCGTTTTACGTTCTGCTTTTCTTGCTGTGAAAGCAAAGTTTACACTTGGGAAATGTGTTCTGGGTGAATGATGCCCGGTGCAGGTTCCTCTCCACTTCCACCTCAATGCCAAGGGGAGTCTGTCCAGCAGAAAGTGGCATGTGCTGAAAGATTTATCTACCCACAGATTGAAATAAAAGATCCCAGGAACAGCACAATCTCAGGAACACAGAGCAGAGGATGGGACTGCGTGTGACCTTTAGCTGGAGATTTCACTGAGGCCTGACTGAAACAGGGCAAGAGGAGACTTTACCCTCAATTAACCAATCTGGGTCCAAAGAGGCACCACTGCCTCCAAACTCTGGACTCCAGGCTCAAAGGTTTGCTATTTTGGTCCTGAAGGACTGTGCAAAACCAGAAGCCAAAGGTTTGTTTCCACCTCGTAACTTATTTTAAAAAGAAAGAAAAAAAGTATTATGTAATGATGAGTACCAAATAAAGAGTACAAAACAGGAGAAGCAACAACAGCCTAAATATAAATGTGGATTGTCTCCTAGGCTGCCTTTCAGGTAGAGGAAATCTAATCAGGATGTTCAGAGGTGTGCAGGTCTTAAAATAAGGGTCTAAAATAGACCAAGTGAATTAGGCTGTGGAAGGTTGAGGGTTTTATTCAATCCATTTTTGAGCTCTCCATCCTGGACAGGGATGCCTGCACAGGAATTGTGTAAACTCAGAGGCTTCCCATCAAGAGAAAAGGCTGGATCTGAAAATTGTGTGTAAAAATATAATTTCCACCACAAGTGAACCCCAAAATTCTGATACAAGCTACTAATACCTGTGGCTAAGGTGAATATGATCTGTTCCCATACACAGTACTGTTTCTAGGGCTTCAATCCAAAGCTGACATCTTCACAAATCCTCCCAGGAAACAGTTAAATTTCATTGATTACTGTTTAATATTCAGACTGGGTATTTCTTTTCACTGTGGCAGCAAATATCTAGGTCAGCAGTTTTACTTCAATTTTCATTTGCATTCACTTTTGTTTAACTTCTGACTGTGTGTGTGGCAGGGAAAAGCTTTGGAGAGTGGAATTAAAATATGTCACTGGGCCTGAGCACCTCATGCCAAGCACTGTTTACCAGACTTTCTCTTGTATTTAATAAGAAATTCGGTCCAAGTCATTTGTTTCCTTAAAACTTTGCAAGTTATTTCTCTACAACTATAAGAAGCCATCTGATTCATCAAGGCTGCGCCATAGATCAAAATAATTGCTTGGAGGTGGAAGGAAGAAACACACTGACTCATCAAGACAGAGGTTTTAGTGAACTATGAGCCAGGATTTTTTCCTTCATTTATACTAATAAAGTACTTTTTAAGGTGTCTTGCACGTAGCAGGACACAGAAACAATTATGAAATGGATCTGATGTCTGCATCCTTAGGAACACTCACAAAAAGAAAATTGCTTCAAAAACAACACTCCAAGCCCATTTTTCTTCCATCTCTGGCAAGATATAACCTGTTACTAAAAACTCCTCCATAAGACATTCCCATGATGTTGGTAATAAATCTTGAAGTCTATAACGTGGGAGGACTTTCAGCTTCCAAAATACTGGAAGTAAAAGAATAGCAAAACCTGCTAAATGCCATTAATTATAATTAATGGAAAGAATTAACGACACTTCCCTTGCTGGTCCTAAAAATTCTGAAGGGAGATGCTGAAAGTGGTGCTGCATCCATGACTGTAAAAGGGCAAGTACCTGGTTGTGGAATCCTGGGATTATTAAGGTGCTTTGCCATTGCTCCCACTCTAGGAAGTTTCACAAAGCGTTGAACCAGGTGGTGTCATTCTGAATTTTAGTTTTTTGATGTTTTAATTTCTGTGATAAAGTTTCTCACGAGGTCTTTCTGTAAACACGCAGATGTTTTCCTAACTGGTTTTTTTATTTTTCATTTCTTCTTCTGAGAGGAGAGAAGTTTAATAGGCTCTTTTATTAACCAGTGTGGTTGGAGAGGTGGTGACCTCTCTATTTAATCCACAGTTGTTCTAAAAACTCTATATAATGTGTAAACCAAAATACACTAAACTTTTTCTCCACCTTTTACTAGTCTGAGAAGTCGTTGTCTCTGCGTGTTTGTGTCATGCTCTCTGTAACAAGAGAGGCCACTGGAGAGAGCAAATTCCAGCACTCACTTAAAATCACCAGTGAATAACGCAGCAGAGTTTGTGTGGAATCACAGAAACGTGGAATTACAGAATGGTTTGGGTTGGCAGGGACGTTTAAAGGTCACCCAGTCCAACTCCCCTGCCACAAGCAGGAACATCTTCAACCAGATCAGGCTGCTCAGAGCCTTGTCCAGCCTGACCTTCAATGTTTCCAGGGATGGAGCATCCACCACCTCTCTGGACAACATTCCAGTGTTTCACCACCTAAATTAAAAAACATCTCCCTTATGCCTAGTCTGAATTTACTCTCCTGCAGTTTAGAACCATTGTCCCTTGTCCTGTCACTGAATTCAGTTTCTGGTTCAGTCCAGCAGTTCTGCTTTGCTGGGATCCATCTTTACAATTTAAGGTCAATGCATGATATCAAATCTGGATCCCAGTCAGGATCAAAGAATTCCTTCCCAATATCCAATCTAAATCTACCCTCTGTTGTTCAAAGCCATCCCCTGTGTCCTGTCCCTCCATCCCTTGTCCCTCTCCAGCTCTCCTGGAGGCCCTGGAAGGGCTCTGAGCTCTCCCCAGATCCTTCCCTTCTCCAGCTGAATACTCCCAGTCTTTCCTCATAGTGTTCCATCCCTCCCACCCCTTTCTCCATGTCTCCTTTTCTGGTGGATCCTAACTGCTTTGGGGTTGACAAGGACTCAGACAAGGGTGGGCAAAGGAGTTTTTCGTGGATTTGAGCAGCCCCAAATTTTGAATGCAACAAGAGGAGGGGCAGGAAGTTCAGATTCTTCATCTGACTCTGCATGCAAGAGCTGCAGCTCACAAATCCTCTGCACAATGCTTCCAATTAGGTCCTTGGATGCCACAACTCCATAATTTCTAGCATTTGAATCAGGCTCTGCAGTTTAATCTTCAGACAAATCCCATAAATAAAATATACAGTGGAAATCATTTGCTTTCTTATTGCAGCTACAAACAGACTAATAGGCAAATAAATGAGTGCAATCAAACCAAATGTTCTCTTGGTTATTTCATGGGAGGTAAAAGCCATCTGCAAACAAAATCAGACATGTTTTGTGAGTTTGAGATACACAAGTGTTTTGGAAGGATAAACAAAGTAATGAAACCTGGCTGGTGTGAAATTCATTTTAATTCAGAAAAGGAAAAAGAGCCATTTATATGGGAGCTCAATAAAACTGGCAGCAGCTCAGGGAGAAGTGTGTTGAGAACTGGAACTGACACTGTGTGCTGACAATCAAGACTTTTTCACCTAAAATTGCTCTTATTTGCTTCTCTGTGGTCCTTGGAGCTGAATCCAAGATGACAGGAGATAAGAAGAACTGAATTGTTATTGTTTTCTTTCATAAATATTCTATTTTTGTCATATTTCACATGGAAACTGTATAGAGCTTTATAAGTCTTTAACATGTGAGTTAAGAGCTATGGAAGAGAGCAGGTCAGGGAACAAAAAATACCTCTGTATTTTTAATTTTTGCCTTTCATTTCACCATTGCCCAGCTAACAAGGGAAACTGCCCGAATCAGGATCTTCCAGTGGTGCCACAGCTCAGTCTGAGCCTTGAAAAGCACCAGCAGAAATACTCAGGGATGTTCAGCACTGGGATCTTCAGGCACTAACAGTGTGAGCTGGCAGCCCAGCACAAGTGTCAGGAGTGTCAGTAATTCCTGAAGAGGGAGTTTGGAACCTAAGAAAACATTACTGACTTTCTAACAGCTTTTCCCTTTAGAGATCTGGTGTGTAGTAAAGAAAACTCCTCACACTGGAGGTATTTTGGAGCAGTCCCTGCAAGCAGATATTTAGTTCATAGTAAAGAAGAGTGCAAGGAAGCTCTCTTCACTTTCAGAAGAAATAAATTACACAGTCCAAAGTCCTCCAAGTGACAATTAAATGAAGCACATCAGTCAACCCAGACCTGAGAGAATTTTCAGAAGAAGAAAGTATATTTGTCTTGCTGAGCTCAAAATCTCTCTCACACAGGAGCTCAGCCCCCGTGTTTGACCCAAATTCTGAGTCTTCCTGTTGATATGGTATCTTGGAGATAAAGTCACCAATAAACATCTGAGAGAAAAAGCCAACAGGCTCAGCTTGGAGACCTGGAGCCAAACTCTGTCCTCAGGGCTGTGAGTCTCAGTGGGGAGGGGTGAGAATGGCAAAGTTTAGTGGTTGGTTTAGGTGGACTGGATGATCTTGGAGATCTTCCCAACCCTAATTTTTCTATGGTTCTATGATTTTAAGTGTTCACCACCTCCTGGAATCTGCATGGACCTTCATTCCCAGATGGCTTCATCCCTTGAAAATCAGCAGCTGCACCACCTGTAGTGCTGTGTTAAAAGAACCCACATTTGGTGATATTTTCTTTAGAAAAGCTTTTTGCAGTAAAAACAGAATAGAAAAGACAGAAGAGCTTTCCAATGTGCTGCCTCAAGTGGAGCAACAGGTCCAAGGTCTCCATGCACAGGGGCAGACTTGGAATGGAAGGGCAGAGGCCAAGGGAGCTGCTCCAGATTTTGGAGTGTGATGGGGAGGAGCATTGCAGAGAAACTCGTGGCACACCCAAAGGTGCAGGGCTGCCTCAGTGGTGCTTGGTGACAGCGTTTGCTTCATTTGTCACTGACTACAGAACTGTGACTGCCCAGTGACTGCACTAAATGTGCTCCTGATTGATGAAACCCTGCAGATTCCTACAGCTGGGAGCTGGGACAGGGATTCTGCATTACAGAAGGACAAGAAGATTTAAGGGCAGCGGCATTAATGGTGACATTCCACACGTGTCACATGTATAATCATGACAAGAGGAATGAGCCCAGCCCAAGCAAATGCTGTCAGAGACAAGCAGCATCAGGCAAAATTGTCTACAAATAAAACCATCACAGGCCTTCAAGTCTGATCTGTGTGTTGGGAATAAATAAAGGGCTTGAATCTTGTTAGCATTAAGCAGATTTTCATTCAAAGTCTAAAGGATGGCTCTTCTAGGGAGATGTATCACAGTCAATGGTCCCATCTCATCTTTCTTCAAGGAAAACCTATGCCAATTTAAAGGAAAATCAAATCAGCAGTGCTAAAAGGGTTTGGCTGTTTTTATCTTCTATCTTTTATTCAGTCTTATCCCTATTCTTCTTTTCCATCTCAGCATTTTAATTCTTCACGGAGGAGAACAAGGTCATACCACTTTCCAGGCAATACCAAGTATTTACCTCACTGAGAAATCAACCTTAGATTTTAAGAAATGTCACTCTGCAGAAGCAATTTATTCCAGAGTGAGATTTCATCCTCATATCTGATCCCTGTGATCAGTAGCAAAGCCTGAAGCAGGAAACTTCTGACATTAATGTAATTTTCCTCTCACACTTTTCATTCATACTTTTTAAATACCTAATCTTGGGAATTCTCTGTCACCATAACTACATCTATATGAGGATGTTGAACAGTCTCAAGAATGCTCCAGGTGTCACACTGGAGTCTCTCAGACACCAAAATAATGCCACTCCCTGTGAAAAACTGAGTGTCTTCAATTCATTCATGTTCTGCAAATCCTTTTCAGGACTGAGTAACCAGAACTGTCAAACATATCCAGAAGGGACCAATGTGTACTTGAAGCTGTGTCTCCTGCACAGAGGAAAGAATAAAGTCAGAGCTGTTCACAAAACAGGAGTGGACAACAAAGAGACAGATATGGTAAGGGAGCCATCACATCGTGAAGGGAGACCACCCTTCCTTCACAGACTTGGCTTCTTTGAACTCAGATATTCTCCAGCCCTCCTTCAGGGTGCTGTACCAGGAGGTTTGTGAATCTCCACTCACAGAAATCCTTTTCTGGTTGGAGGTGCCTGGTGTGGCCCCTGGAGGAAGTCTGGTGCTGCGGGAAGAGGTCGTTAGTGCAAGGAGATCATCCTGCCCTCAGCCCTGGACCCACAGAAATATCCCCACACATCCCCCAGGCTTCCCAAATTCAGGTTTCTAAGCTGATCCAGGTATTATCAAGGGACCACATCCAGGTTGCACACACAGTATTGCTGCTGACCCTGAAAGGCAGTTTCTGCATGGGCTGTGATCAGTTTTGCTCCACAGGAAGGCAAGAAGGCAACACACGAATCCCTCGGCTGTGCTTGCCCACATCCCAATATTTACTGAGCTTACCTGGCTCCAACTGATCAGCAGCAGTGCAGACAAATGGAGCTGGGCAGGAAAGCACTTCAGGTTGGTTTTTATCCTGACATTCAGGGTGACATTTGTAGGCAGAGGGAGATCTTGTGGGAAGCATTACCGTGGGGGTAGGACAAGGGGGAATGGTTATAAACTCCCAGAGAGTAGGGTTAGGTGGGATATTGGGAAGAAATCCTTCCCTGTGAGGGTGCTGAGGCCCTGGCACAGGGTGCCCAGAGAAGCTGTGGCTGCCCTGGATCCCTGGAAGTGTCCAAGGCTGGGTTGGACAGGGCTTGGAGCAGCCTGGGATGGTGGAAGGTGTCCCTGCCATGGCAGGGGGTGGAATGGGATGATTTTTAAGATCCTCTTCAACCCAAACCATTCCATAATCCCAACTCCTTTCATCCTGACCAAAATCACCAGTAAAATACAAGGGAATGGCAAAGCCCAGCTATGCTAAATAATGTCAGCTGTGGTCCCCACCATAAATGAGAACCAGCAGGAAGCAAACTCTTCACAAATTCTTGGGGAGGACTCCAAGCAGCCTTCTATAACTTAATTTTAAATCACTATATTTTAGTCAGAGAAAAAAAAAAAACCGAAATTCTGAAAAGACAGTGCAGTCTACAGCACTTAAAAAGTGGAAAACAAGACAAAAATATTCTGAGGGGCAACTGGGCCAAGTGAAAATGTTTTCTGTACATCCACGTGTGTTCAACTAGAAAATCAGGCCACATTCAGACTGGCAGAGCCCTGTGAGCATTTCATTCCTCAAAATTGCAAGGGGGAAACTGTTGGGATTTTTTTTTATCACACAGAAAACAGGCTGGGGCTTAAGGGACACGTTCTGCAGGACACTGATTACTGGATTTGGAGGATGCATCCTTTGGGTCAGTGGGATTACTTCCAACACTACTCCTTGACCTGGTGCTGTGTCTCCTCCTTGTAGGCTCTGCATTTTCTGGTGCCAGGATGTGTTCCACACACAACAAGTCTGAAAGTCTCCTTTCCTTTGCTTTAAAAATAATATTTCATAAAGACTGAGCTGTAACCCATTGAACTCAGTTCCTGTGCATCCTCTGAGTTTTAGCTGGATGGTTTGTACTGAAAATGGGTGAAGGCTGTTAGATTCCTTTTTCTGTTCAATGTCTGAGCGTGCTTAGAGCTCAGGAAAGACAAGTTTAACCTTCACTTTTGCTGTGACACTTGCAGAGCAGTGTGAAAGGAAGGAACACGATTTGTGACGTGCTCACAATGTTCATAACTCAACGCAAATGCCGAGGTGCTCCTGTGAAACATTTCCTTTGAAAAGTTCAAAATCCTGAGAAATAAAATTCAGCACGACGACCCACAGGATGCACCAATAAGTTAAAAAGAGGCAGTGACGTGAATGGGGTTTTATGTTCTAGCACACCTGAATGAATGGACCCTGCATTCAGAGTTTGGAATTGAAATATGTGATTTGCTCTGTCATTTTCCTCTTCATTAGGAAAATGAACCCAGCTGAAAGAAAGCTGTGACACAGAGGCAATGCTTCCTTACAAAAGGAGAGAAACAACTCAACATTTAAATGCTGAGGATGTAAAATGGATTTCAATGCACTCCTCTCAAACTCTCGTGGTCAAGGACTGCCCCAGTTGTGAGTAACCACTACAAAACATTTACAATCTTCCAACAGGAGTGAGCTTCACTGGTTTTCTACATTTGTCTGCCATTTAGTCAAGGTCAAAATTATCTTGGGCATCAAGAGTGATGAACTTTGGGGACAGCACATTGATTAAAGTATCAAAGCTTCAGTAAAAGTGTAAACTCCTTTCAGGATGGAGCTTGAACAGCTTAGGGGAGGGTTTGTGCTGATGACAGGAGACTGAACCATGCTCTGGGCAGGTCTCCACCATTTCCTTCTCTTCTCTATCTTCTCTCTACACAGAAAAACATTTATTTCTCCTGCAGAATGAGTGGTGAGTGCACAGGTGGCTGGATGGGCCCCAGTGGGTCTCAGTCAAGCCCAGAGCTCCACAAGCCTTGCTCACACCAACCTGAAGGGTTCCTTTTACATTTCCATTTCTCTCCTGCAGCACACCTGGGGATGTTGCACATTTACTGGGATGTTTTGTTCTCTGAAGGTTCGAATGTCTCTGTGTGTCAGAGAGTGAAGGAGTCTGAGCCATCACTTATACATAAAAAGGGTCTTTTCATCACCTTTCCCAAGGCATTCCCCTTGTGGGCACAGCTCCCACGTTTCTCTTTTGTTCTGCACTCAGTGAAACTCCCATGAGAGTTTTGTGCTTTTACAATGACCTCACACTTTATATTGAGATGTGATTTTAAAAATCACAAATAAATATCTATTTGAGCACATCTAATTGCTCAGAGCAGGATGCAAAGTTGGGGGGAAATGTTAATGATATTAAGTCCATTGAACTCATGTGTTCACTGCTTTGTCAAAGCAGAATTTTGAATTATTTAATTAACTTATTAAGTTTATTTTATTGGCTATTCTCCTTTTAACCAGAAGTGCAGACATCACAGGAGATTGTGTAAATGTCGTTCTACATTTTATAAAAATTGATTGATGCTAGGACTAAAGTGGCACTTTCTGGAAAGCAATGGACTGGCTGAAATGATAAACGGTGGCTGTCAGTTCCTGACTATTTTTAGGACAGAGAAAATATTGCATGACATCATATAAGTGACCAAGACTTGCCTTTATGCCAGGATTTCCTGTAGAATTGAACATTTTGCCCATATTCCCACACATTCTACACACACACAAACACATCTCAGGTCAGTAAATACATGCCTTTATTTTCTAGGTTACATTGCCAGAGGTCAGTGCTAACCAGGTAGGAACGAGATATAAAAATAGGAGAGAATAGAATAGAAATATTTGACTTTGAATTTCCCTACAATGATCATCTACTCCAACTCCCTGATCAATCCAAGCCTGACCAAAAGTTAAAGCATACTAATAAAGGCATTGTCCAAACTTCTTAACCACTTAACTCGATGCTTCTAGATGAAATAATTTTTTTTCTTTTATTTTTGCTTGCATAAGGTTTAATTCGCTTTAAACTTAGCATCTTTGTGGTTATTAAATGAAAAATAAATATCTTTCTGAATCTGACCCATGGCTGAGTTTGAGATGGATGACTTTAAACTGTGGAAATATCTTTATTAATTGTAGAAGTTAATCAGAACAGATGCTTCAGGGTGCTGCTTCCCCTGATGTTTTAAAAAATGAATTTACAAGGCTTTCAGTAAGTAATGAAATTACAGGAAACAGGCACCTGCATGATATTTGGAGATGGTTCAGAGTGCTGTGCCTGAATGCTGCTTCTCCCACATCATACTAATTACCCTTCAACCCATTAAATGCAGATACAGGATTGTAACTAGATGGGACAGCAGATTTTTACTGGAATAAGAGATTTGTGTTGAATGTTAACGAGCTGGGTCTTATATTTGCAAGATTTTCATTTGAAGATAAGTTATTGTAATTCATTGAATCTCAACTATATATCAGAAAGACTTTGTAGATAATATTATCTAAAACATTTAGGAAACCAGTGGTGAAAAGAATGCATTTCCCTATTAAATTAATGAGCTTCTCTTTTAAAATTATTTAAATTATTGTCATTGATGCAGATCCCTTTGCAGATCTTGGTTACCCAGATGAAGATCAACACAATGGAACTCTTGGGTGGAAAATCCAGCTCCATTTCCTGATTTCCAGGAATCCTCTTCACCAGTGTCAGATGGAAAAAAGTCCTGCCTGGGAGCCATCTCCTGTCGAGGAAGGAATCTCTGTTTGAAATGCCAGCTGACTTGCCTGGGAGGGAAATTTGAATCAGAGAATGATTTGGGCTGAAAAGGGACCTCTGGACATAATTTGGTGCAACCCCCAGGAGCTGAAGGAGTCAAGTGTTTTGGGAAAGGAAGAGAGTGGCAGCTCTGACCTCCCAGTTCCCTGAGCCTGTCCTGGTTTTATAAAATTATTGCTCTCACTCAAGGTACAGCCAAAGTTGTCAGTCTAGTTAAATCCAGTGTAGGTCAGTGCCTCTGAACCTAGAGGTCCATCTCTGCAGGGTTTTTGCATCTGGGTGTTTTCATTTTTTTCCTAATTTCTACATTTTCCACGGCATTTCATTTTCCGCTGCATTTTCTGTCACGTGCAGTTTTGATGATGATGGGCTCAGCAATGAAGCTTGTTGGTGATTATGGCACTCAGTGTCTCAGGTGACTGTTGCAGAGACCCTGCTCTCCACAAAGAGGCTGGAATCTCCCCAGAGATGGGAATTAGTAAAAAAAAAAAAAAAAATTCCTCTTTCTGCACTACTTGTGTGTGCAGCTTTTGCTTTCCCTAATCAATGATCATTATCTTGATCCGTAATTTTGCTCACCTCCTGGTTTTCTTATCATCCTGCAGGTTTAGAAACCTAAATTTACAGTTCTTAAGTGACAAGGTCAAATCCATGGCACAGGACAGGATTCAGCTGTCTGGAGATACCTGAGGCTCCTGAACCAGGCTCCCAAATATGAAGTGGAACCCACAGAAGACTGGTGCTCTGATGGAACCTCAGCGTGGCATTAATGATGGGTTAGGCAACAAAATCCCATCCCAGGATTTTATAATTCCATTTTAAAGTGGAGTTCAGAGCATCCTTGTGGAGGAACCAGCCTTGCTGACAGTTTTTACAGGGAAAACAAACTCTACAACAGCTGGGCTGTACAGCACTAGGATATAAAACCAGAACAAGCCTCATGTGACAGGGTGGGGATAATGGGAGTTGGTATGAAATGCACCCTGCAGTGGGAAAAAACCAAGTCTGTTCATCATCCCTACCCCTTCTTCCTCCACTTAAAGTGGGGAGCTCTTGATATAGAGGGGAAACGTGAGAGAAACAAAGCAATCAGCACTGCTGAACATGTAAGAATGTTGGATTGGTTTTTCTTTAAGAACCACCACGTAAAATTTCCTGGATTTCATTATAGAGAAGTCTGCAGAACAATATCTTAATTATAAATTAATAAATATAAATAAAAATATATAAAATATATAAAAATATATAATCATATATAAAAATACCTTAAAATACATACATAAAAATACCT
>VWZP01005243.1:295151-347602 GCA_013396995.1 Dicaeum eximium | reverse complement strand
TGGCCCATCAGCATGGGTCCAACCGTGTTGGTGGTGTAAGTCTCAATCATGTCCTCCGGTGTTTCAGCCTCAAGTGTCTTAGCATTGATCATTCCAGCGTTGTTGATGAGGAGGTTCAGCCCAGAGCCCCCCACGTGCTCCCCAACTTTGGCTGCAGCTGCCTTGATGCTGGCAGGGTTGGCAAGTTCTGCAGAGCCAACACACTGGAGCTCAGTGACCCTGTGGTGGTTTGGGGTTCCCTGTGACCCCCAAGGACATGCCCCTCACAGCTGCCTCCAGTGTACAGCTCCCAGGGCTGTGATGAGTGCCCAGGCATTCACCAGAGGAACTGGGGTGAGAGAGAACCTACCAAGAGCAATGATGACCAGGTTGGGATGTTTGGAGGCCAAATTTTGTAGCTCCTACAAGAGGGGTCACAACATTGGTACCAACAGGCTGGAACAGCTTTGCCAAGGCTCACCCAGCAAAGCCAGCCAAAGCCCGTGTCCTTCCAGCTCTATCCCTGCACCACCAATGCCCAGCACCCTGCTCCAGCTGCCCTGATCCTGATGGAGGGAGAGCACTCCACAGCTCCTGTACACACCACGTATCCCTGTCTCCTCCACACAGCCCAAACACAGCGGCTCCCATGCTGTACCAGCCCAGCTGCCCTGGGCCACAGCTCCAGCCCCTTGCAAACACCATCCCTGTTCCAATCTCCCCCTGGCACCGAATGCTCTCATCCCCCAGCACAGCCTCTGCCTCCCAGCCCACCTTCACCTGTGCTCTCTGTCCCTTGGGGTCACGACAGGTTGCAAAAATCCACTGTGGTGGTTTTGGCATCCTCAGGAAATGCTGGACAAAGCCCAGGCCGAGGCCCCGGTTGGCCCCAGTGACCAGAACGGAGCGGACACAAAGCTCTGCCATGGTGCTTCTCTCTTCACTCCTGCTTGCACTGGTTACCCAGCTCTCTAATATTTCCTTATAGCATGTCCCACCCCACTCACCCGCAGCTTGCACCAATGCTGGCTTCTCTCTGGGAGGAGCAACTGTTCCAGCTCTTTGAGCCTCAGGACATTTGTCCTGGCTGGGGACCAATCCTAGTTACCTAACGGCAAAAGTCACTTGGCTTTTACAAGCAAATTCTGCATTCCTTGGGTAACCTGATGCCATAAGCTGGGCGGGGCTGTTGTGGGTGAAGAGGGAGGGAGCAGCATGTGGGTTGACGTGAAAGCTCCATGGCTCGGGTGGGCTTGACACGTTCATGAGCATCCTGTGGGCTTGATGGTCTTTGCACATTGTACCAGGCTGTGCCTCAGGTGGTCCTAAGCTAATGTTCTTTGCCTTGCTCCTGCCTCTTCCAAGACAATAACCTCTCCCTCATTGTGGAGCAAAAGACACATAGGGTGGGAGAGCCAACCCAGTGTGGTCTCCTGGTGAAGGGTGGGGACCTGCATGGCTGGCACAGCACCATGCTGCAGGTCATGCGCCCCATCCCCTGAGATGCAGTTCTGAGTTGAGCTGTCCCTTTACTCAGAGCCACAGAGAACTCAGGCACCTGGGACATTTATCTGCAAAGGAAATGCCTGCTCAAAGCCTATTCTCCATGAGGCACTGAGTGTTCTGTGTTACCCCCAGTGCAGCCCAGTGCTGTTGGGTACCTCAGGTGATGCATTACAGGTTTGCAAGGCTGAATCAGGTGCGTGTGTACATCATGTGTTCCTGCCCCACCGTAACTGAAGATCCATCCCCAGAAACCTCTTGCCAACCCTTTGTTTTCTTACACTGAGTCCCAGAGCAATTACACAGGCTGCTAGGCAGCAATGGAGACAACACTGCTCAAGTCAGCTTCTGCCCCAGGATATCTTGGCAGCAGCATTAACCAGAACAGCTTCCTCCCAGTGGCAATGCCAAGTGTGTCTCCAAGCTCCAGCAGCAGCTGGTTTCTTCCTGCCCACTCCTGCCTGTTTTCTGGGGCTCAGCTGGCAGACACTGTGAGATGAGCAGGTCCTTCCCTGCTCTGACCTGGGACCACCTGCACAGGCTACCCTCCCCAAACCCATTTGGGAAGATGCACATTGGCAGCTTCTGTGGTGAGTGGATCCCATATCTTCTCTCTGCCAAGTCTGAGCCTCTCCTTAAGCTTCATGCAATTAATTTTTTTTTTCTCACTTTGCTTTCTTGGTTAATTGGATTTCTGTCTTCTTTTTGAATTTTCCACACTAGGTTGAGACACTTCTTTTCCCTTGTGAATTCCTACCACTTACCAGCAGTTGGGCATTTCAGCTTCTGTCTCAGACTGATCTCTCACTGAGGATCTCCCAGTTGGCTGGAGTAGCATTCAGGCTCCATAGATCATTTCAGTATTTCCTTTTCAATGACCACAGACCTCAACTGTACTTGCCAAGAGACGCACCAGAGCTTAAATCCTCCAAATAGACTTCCATGGTTTTCTTCCTCTAGGTGAAGGTTGAGGCCATCACCCGAAGCCTGTTTGAAACCTCCACGGTGACTCAGAAGCAGATAGCATCAGAAAACAAATAATTAACATTTTAAGTCCCCCATTTTTGACAAATGTGTCACCACATTTGTGTAGCCTTCCACTGTTTTGGAGCTATAACTTTATCATGTTGACTTTGCTTGAGGCCCCACACTGCAATATTGATTATTAGAGTTTAAACAAGCCCTGCTTCACCAGGAGTCTAAGTCCAGCCTGGCACGGAGAGGCAGAAAGAAAAAGAAACCAGCCTCACTGCCTTGCAGCCCAGCCTCGTCACAAGAGCTGCTGCTGTCCCCAAGCCTCTGGAAAGGATCTTGGTCCAGCTCCTAACAGGGGATTCAGATGCTTCCTTTGCTCTGAAATGTTCTTTCATGGTCTAAATCTTAAGCTGAGCATTAAAGTCCTCAGAATTATGGAATAATTTAGGTTGGAAAAGGCCTCTAAGATCATAGATTTCAACAACTAGGCTAACAATGCCAATTCCACCACTAAACCACGTCCCCAAGTGCCACAACCGTGCATTTTTTTAAACACTTCTGGGATGGTGACACCACTACTTTCCTGGGCAGCCTGTGTACCAGTGCTTGACAGTCCTTTCTGCGAAGAAATTTCTCCTAATATCCAATTGAAACGTCCCTTGGCACAACCTGAGGCTGTTTCCTCTCATCCTATAACTTGTTACTTGGGAGCAGAGTCCAACCTCACCTGGCTACGCCCTCCTTGTCAAGGAGTGGTAGAAAGTGATAACGGTCCCCTGAGTTTCCTGTTCTCCAGATTGAACCCTCCCAGCTCCCTCATCAGCTCCTTATCAGAGTTGTGCTTCAGACCTTCCCCAGCTCTGTTGCTCTTCCCTGGACACACTGCAGCACCTCCATGTCTTTCTTGTTGTGAGTGGCCCAAAACTGAACACAGGATTTGAGGTGCAGCCTCACAAACATCAAGCTTAGGGGCACTGTAGCTCCCCTCCCACGACCCCCCAGGCTGCTGCACATTTTACCCATGGATTGTTTTCACATCACCACACTGGGAAGACTCAGAGACAGTTTTCCAAGAGGCAGTCACACCTTTTCCACCCACAGTTCCTGGAGGCTCAAGCGCGGTCTCAGTCATCAAGGCGATTGCACAATGACAGTGCTGTTGACAGAAACATGGAGGAACATGCTTTTTTCTGCCTGCCAGGGAAACAGGGGTGTGGCAGAATTAGTTTTAGTACATTTAATCCATTATAAATGAGATATAAACTCGCTGCTATTTATCAGGCCGATTTGCTCAACAATGCATTCAGGTCTGTCATCACCTATTAGTCATTTGCTAAAGAATCAATAGATAGTGGTAAGTGAGCCACTCATCGAGAGGTGGGGTGAGACCAACCCAGCACTGTAACTGAAGCTGGGCAGTACCCACCCTCTCTGATTAATTTTCTTTTGGGCTGAAAAGGATCTAGTGGGGGGGTGAAAACCCATGGCAGGAGGGTTGGAACTACATAATGTGTAAGGTCTCTTCTAACAGATACGATTCTGTGATTCCATGATACGATTCTTTGAGTAGTGACACCCCATTGTGAAAGGATGCAGGGACTGGGGGTCAGAGCCTGAGCTTACCTGCAGCTCCCAAGTGAAGTTCCCATGGCACCTTTGTCATAGCTTTGCTGTTTTCCAAGGAGACTTGTCCAGGTTACAGCTGCGTTGTATCAGAGCTGGAGAGGGATTTTGGACAAGGGCATAGAGCGACTGAACAAGGGGGAATAGCTTCACACTGACAAGAGGGCAGGGTTAGATTGGGTATTTGGAAGAAATTCTTCCCTGTGAAGGTGGGAAGGCCCTGGCAGAGATTACACAGAGAAGCTGAGGCTGTCCCATCCCTGGAAGTGTTCAAGGCCAGGTTGGATGGGACTCTGAGCAACCTGGTCTAGTGGAAGATGTCCCTGCCCATGGCAGGGGCTGAACAAGATGGTCTTTAAGGTTCCATTCAACCCAAAACATTCTAGGATTCTATGATTTATACCCTCAAATGCTCCAAAATTCACCAATATCAGACTCATGCTATACCAGGCAGCACAAGTTTCCCAATGCCTGCTGTAGTGAAACTATAGCACTTGGATAAGCTTTGGGGCTTTTTTATTTATTATTATTTGTCAGTGTTCTTTTTCTTTTTTGTTGCATTTCTCATTATTACCTGCTGGAAGCCTCACAACACTTAACTAACAAAGAATGGATAATCCTCTATTTCATTAAAGGGGAAGAGAGGCAAAAAAGCAGGTCAAGCAGTGCCCACACCCCATTGGAAAATACTCAGTTACTGATACTTGGAGCTGCCTTTCTTTCAGGTTCACATTGGCATTCAGAACAGGCTCCTCCTACCCTCAGCTGTGGCTGCACTTTAACTGTTTCTGCACAGCAGATGGCTGGGGATCCCTGTCTGCAAGGCTTTTTCAAATAAGCACTTTTTGGGAACAGTTCATCAACGTAATTTGCCTGCAGTATGCAGGATCTGTGTGGAACGGGTGGCCAAACCCTGACTGTGGTTCACCCTGAGTGTTTGTACCCCTCAGTCATTATTTGCTAAACTTTGCCATAGACAGAGTAGCATTTCTGGTGAGAAGCCACTGAATTAATGGCCTGAGCACAGAAGGAGGGAAGAAAAGGAGAATGGGACCTTTAATCCAAATATCTGCTAAAAGGAAGGAGTTTTTTTCTTAGTATTTAGTAGCATAATCAAAGATTTATTTTTATTAAATTCCAACTTTTGTATAAGAAAAGAAAGGTCTAAAAGCATTTTAATATCCTGAAGTAAACTGGGGAGCAGAGGCTCCCACATACTTGAACCACCATGGAGCAGGATAGAGTTAGCACAAATCACCTGATGCTATCACCAGACTGATATAAATATTTCGTTTCTGATGTATTTATCAGTATCAGAGATGTTCTGTGTAGTGTTTGTCAAACAAGGATGAAAACAAGCAACATAAATAATAACCCTTATATACATCAGAGTTGCTCAGTCATTACTTCACTGTTGAGATCCCAGTTGTGTGCTCACTGTAATGGGATTTTAATGGGTATCTGGCTGTCGACATAACAGCTAAAAATAAAACAATAACACCCATCTCCAGGCTGGCAGCAGAGCTGGTCAGTGCAGACTCCCTCCAGACACCATCCTCCAGCTGATGCTGATCATCTCTTTTCTGTTTTTCCTTTTCCCTCCAGCCCTGTTTTCCCATCCCTAGATGCCAGCAAACCTTTTCCTTACTTTACTCTATACTACCCCTTTAGTAGTGCCGCTGTTTAACCAGGTACCTGATACTCAACAACAAAAAGGAGAAAACATCCCTCAAAACACCTGCAAGCCCAAACTGCCTAAATCACAGAATCATTTGGCTTGTAAGGAACCATAAAGACCATCTAATTCAAGCCCTCTGCCATGAGCAGGGACACTTCAGGGTGCTCCAAGCCCTGTCCAACCTGGCCTTGAACACTTCCAGGGATCGGGCAGCCACAGCTTCTCTGGGCCACCTGTGCCAGGGCCTCCCCCCTCTCACAGGGAACAATTTCTTCCAAATACCCAATCTAACCCTGCCCTCTGTCAGTGTGAAGCCATTCCCCCTTGTCCTGTCACTGCAGGCCCCTGTCCCATGTCCCTCTCCAGCCCTCCTGGAGCCCCTCGAGGCACTGGAAGGGCTCTAAAGGCTCCACAGAACCTTCTCATCTCCAGGCTGAACAACCCCAACTCTCTCAGCCCATCTCTACAGGAGGGGTGCTACAGCCTCAGAGTTTCTTCGTGGATCTATTTGTTTACCAGATTTATTGCATGTGATGGTCAGGGAAAGAGCCAAATCACGTGCATTTCTGGGCAGGCAATAAAAACAACTTGGGGCTGGTACTTTCTCATCCTAAACGGATTTAGTTTGGGTTGGGTTTTCTTTTCTTACTCTTATCTGTGGTGAAGATTAGTGTTCTAAAGGTGCTGAAGACACCACCCCAGACCCGCTGCAAGCTTTCTCCCTCACCCACCACCCTTGGCATGAGTCCCCTCAGCCCGCCCCGGTTGGCTCCGAGACCCCTCGCTCCCCGCCTCGGGGACGCCAGGGCTGGGACGCGGCTGTTGCGTTTGCACTGAACATTAGGTGGGCAGGCAAACACACACGGACACACGGACACAGACTGACACCCAGGCACGATCCCGCCCGGCTGAGGCAGCGGCTGAGGCCCGCGGGGTCGGGAGGCGGCGCCAGGCGGGCCGGGCCGCGGGCGGCGATGGCGGCGGCGCGCACGGTGCTGCTGACCGGCTCCAACCGCGGCATCGGCCTGGAGCTGGTGAAGCAGCTGCTGGGCTCGCCGCGACCCCCCGCCTGGATCTTCGCCACCTGCCGGGACCCCGAGGGGCCGCGGGCACAGGTCAGTGCGGCCCGGGGGGGCGGCGGTCACACGCTCGGCCCCCGGCACCGGCCCGAACAACGCGGGGCTCTGGTGGCCGCAGCGTCCCCTGCTCCGTGTGAAAGTCACCTGGAGCGCAGGCGGCGAAGAACCGGCCGTGTCACCCTCGATGCCGCGCCGCTGGCTGTTCTGGGCTGCGCTGGATGTGCCCGAACTCGCCCTCTCGTACCAAGGCTTCGCTCTGGGCTGGCCTCAGGCGCTGAGGCGTGCGAGCGGCAGCGGTGCTGCTCGGGCTGGTTCTGCTGTGCCACCCTCCCCTCTGCAAAATACGGAGGTTCAGAACATTGGGTTTCCAAAAGTGGTGGCCAGTGGAGCTGTGGGATCCCCCTGTCCGTGCTTTCCACTTTGCTAAAATGGGAGAGACTCACGCATGTTGCTTCTGCAGGGAATCACAAAGCTCCCCTGTTTTTCCAGCTTTCTTTACACCCAGCTTGTCTTTCTCTGCTTGCTGTGTCCCGCTGAAATTCTAACAGGAAGAAACTTGGTCTCTGATAGACCCTGGCTCCAGCTGATTTGTTTGTTGTATCTTCTTACAAGTGTGTATTATTCCATGTCAGGAGTAGTCCTGGTGAGTGAGAACCCACCCTACTGCCGAGCCAGGGGTGCCCAGCTCCTGCTGTGGCTGATGCCCAAGCTGTCTGGGTCAAAGATAGGCCAGGTCTTTTATTTTTTGCCCTATTCTTCCTCCCCACAACTTGCAAGACTCTTGGAGGGCAGCAATGGGACCAGGGACTTTCTTCAGGGCTGGACTGGAGCCAGTTTTCCTACAAGGTGGTCCTCATGCAGTTCTCCTAGCCAGGGGGTACTTCCCTAAGCCTTGTCCAGCTGTGGTAGGGTGAGGGCAGTGTCGTCAGGTGCTGCTGAAGTCCATGACCACAGGACATAGAGAGCAGAGTATTGTTCTGCCAGGCTGGTGGCACATCTCTTCTCCTGCCCTTTTGTGCCTGGACCAGGTGTTGGGGTGGGGAAGCTCCTGCTGGGATGGTATGAGGCTGTTTGAGGCATGCAGGAGCTCATGGAGAGGAGAAATATGTGTTAACCACCACAAACCAATTAATGGATTTTACATAATTTCCTGTGCCCAAGGCTAATGTGGGAAGATGGGGTCTGGTGAGGGAGCCCAGAGATAACTGACAGTGAACCACAGCCAGTGCCAGCAGCCTCTGGGAAACACTTCTGGCTGTATCCCCAGGCAGTTCACATAATTTCCCTGGTAAAGTGATCCTTCACAGTTTGCTCCCATCCTTTGCTGTGGCTCTGGCTGGGCTGTGGATGACCCTTTGGGAAAGTGGCCACAGCATCTTGCAGTCATGGCCGTCTCATGCCCTGAGCATGTGCACGTTGCTTTGTGGAGCCTGGGAGAAACCTGAGAGCCAAGGCCGGTCCCCACAAGCACTGAGTAACACCTGGAAGGTGTTTCCCTCAGGGTGGGCCATTGCTGGCACCCCAGCACAATGCTTGGCATCACCTTTGCCTCATGCTGATCGTTTCCGTGTCTCTTTTTGTAGGAGCTGAGAGATCTGGCATCCAAACACCCAAACCTGGTTCTTTTAAAGCTGGGTACGTGTGCTCTGCCTCTGAGCTGGTAAATTAGTGACTGCCAGCCATGCATGCCCCATTTCTCCTTCCGTCCTTCCATCCCTCCCTCCCTCCCTTCCTTCAGGCTGTACATGGGGATCCAGTTCTTCAGAGCTTCTTCCAAGTCCTGCTGCCAAAACCCCAGCTTCTCCAGACCTGTCTCAGCCTCAGTACCCCATTCCCTGGAGCCTCCTTGCTCCACGGCCACAGGACCAGAATGTTCTTGAGACCCATCCTGGGCAGTCCCTGGCTCCCCCAGCTGAGTGACCACATCCTTGCTCTGCCTTGATCCCAAGTCCTAGGCAAGACCAGGAGGGCCCTGGGAGGATGGCAGCTCCTGTGGGAATGCTGTAAGATTAGCCCAGAGCTTGAGCAGGAGCGGAAGGACCTTGCAGAGCCATCCTACAGCAGGTCCCAGCAGATTTCCTCTGGAGACTTGTACCCCCCGAGACTGCCCTCTCCAGAAATTGCTCAGACTTTGGAGGCGGTGGCTGCTGGGTACTGATGCAGAATGGGAGTCACAGCAGCGGTTTGCCCCCACGGTGGGCTTTTCCTTCAGCTGCCGCGGCAGTGCTGGGATGAGCTGGGGTGAGCTGGAGCCGGTTTCGCAGCACCATCTGCTGCCCACGGATGGAAGGGCCGGGTCCGAACGCTCACATTTCCTCGGCGTCCTGCCCTCCCTCTTCTCCCCAGCACCCCCGTGGCTCTCAGACTGTTCTCTCCCATGCAGATGTCGAAAACCCCTCGGCTATCAGGGATGCGGCGAGGGTGGTGGAGGGGAAGCTGAACGGGGCGGGGCTGAACCTGCTGATAAACAACGCGGGCATCTACACCCCCACGGCCTCGCTGGACACGGTCGACACTGAGGACATGGTCAGGACGTACAAGACCAATGCAGTGGGGCCAATGCTGATGGCCCAGGTACGGGTGAAACTCTGGGGATGAAATTTGGCCCAATTTGAGGGTGACCAGGCTGTCCATGGTCAACGATGGAAATCTTGGAGGGCTTTGCCAAATTTCTCGGGGCTGTCCAAGGGAGCGCTAGGGCTGCTCTTCAAGCCTAAGCCTTCTGCAGCCTCTCTGAATTGTGCAAGTCTAATGGGGAGCAGGCAGGGCTGCTGCAGCAACATCTGGGCTCTCCTGACATCCTGCTGTTTTTCCTCACCCTCCCTGGGTTGCAGTTGCCATAAGTGGGACTGGCTTGAGGCACAGGTGTCCCACTAGGTTGTTTCTCCCCAGGCCTTCCTGCCTCTGCTGAAGAAGGCTGCCCAGGACAGCAAAGAAAAGGGCCTGAGTTGCAGCAAGGCAGCCATCATCAACATCTCCACCATCTTGGGATCTATCAAGAAAACTCATGACTCCTTCTTCCGCCCTGTCATCTCCTACCGCTGCAGCAAGGTATGGAGGCTGCTGACCTGCCCCGGCTCCTGGGCTCCATGGGGGTCAGGGAGCTGGGATGGATCTCGGGGACACACCTGGGATCAAGAGATGGAGGGAGTTCCCAAGCTCCCAGGGCATCTCCGTGCCCATCCAGGGGAGACACACACTGTCTCTTGAAGACTTGAACACTTGGCATTGCTTTTTCTCCCTCACCAAGAGGTAGCAATGGGAAGGGAGCCTGGTTCATGGAGCTTTTTGCTGCTTATGGATGATGCTTCCTTCCTCACCCAGGCTGCCCTCAACATGCTGACCGTGTGCCAGGCTCTGACCTACAAGGAAGCTGGGATCCTGTGCGTGGCACTGCACCCTGGCTGGGTGAAAACAGACATGGGCAGCCAAGAGGTGAGTTCTGGCCAAGCAGGTCAACAGGGAACCCATGGGTGGCACCCAAGGCTACAAACCTGCACATGAGTTGGCCCAGGTGGCCAAGATGGTTCTCTGGAGGGAGAAGCCATGTGAAAATGAGCTGAACAAATGCCTGTGTTGGGCCCCTGCAGAACATGGATACTGTCTGGGAAATAGCATCAGCACATATCAGGCTGCTTGTTCAGGGGGAAAAAAGGGGCTTTGGGCAGCCTGAAAGATATGCAGAGAACCTGAATCCAACAGAGCAGAGAGAAGAGGAGCAGCACCATCCCATCCTGTGCCCCGTCCTTGAAGAACTGCAGGTCCATGAGGTTTCCACTCATCCTGCAGGGTCCATGTTTTGTAGTGGGGCTGGTCCCTGCAGCACTGGAGTTTTGAGAAGACTTCACAAAGCATCTCATTTGCAGCAGGCATCTCTTCCTGTTTGGTTAAACCTTGGGCTTCCCAGCCCAAGCCACCTCCATCCAAGCCAGAAGTGCAGATACCCAACCATTCTCCCACACAGTGGACTTGTTGCAGCTCCCGTGGCTCTCTGCTCACTCTGGGTGGAAGGAGCCTTGCTGTCACTGCACATGAGCCAAGTGGGTGCTGCTGGATGGCCTGGAATGACAGTTGTGTCTCATTTTGCCTTTTGCAGGCTGACCTGACAGTGGACACAAGTGTGCGGGGGTTGTTGTCTGTGCTGCCAGTCCTTTCTGAGAAACACAGTGGGGCTCTGCTCAACTGGGAAGGTAAAGCTATTCCCTGGTGACTGCTCTCTGTCCTTGCAAGGGACTGCATGGTGCCATGGGACTTCCTGGTTACATGGGTGCACCAGGGTGCTCAACCCTCTGTGGTCTGCAAGGGACCTGCTTGGGACTCCAGTGGGTGGGCAGGGTGTGATCCCTGCCTTCAGCTTGGTAATAAATAAAGTCAATTAGTACCTGTGCCTTCTCCCAGCTGCAGTGTCTCCACTCAGACTGTCTTGCCCCTGCAAAAAAATAGCCTGGCATTAATGGCTGAACTTGATGATCCTGGAGGTGTGAAAGATCACCATTCACATCAAAGAAGTGGAGTTTGGGGTGGTATTGTGGTTTCTCAGGAGGGTTTTGCCCTTCTGGAAAGAGCTTCTCTTAAAGGAGCATGGCCAAAAGGAGCTGGGGTTGTACCTCTTTCTGGAGTGGGAGCTTGCCTGCCACCACAAGCTTTCCTAGGAATCTTGAGGCCATGCCCCACCTGGCTGTGCCAGAGGAGCTCTATTCCCCATGCCCAGGCTGACATGCTCTTTTCCAGTGCTTTCCAAGGCCCTCAGGAGCCAGCACTGCCAGCAGAGCTGCAGGGAGCTGTACCCAGGTGAGGCACCCACTGCTGCACAGGTGCCCCCTGCAGAGAGACACTGACTTCAGCCTCATCTTCAGGGGAGCTCTGAACCATCTGGGCTCTTCCACTCGATCCAGCCACCTGATTTCCCATGTAAATGCTTGCTCTTTTCTTTCCCAGCTCATATCTGTGGCCAGAGTGGTCAGTGCCCACTTGGGCACCTCCCTATCAGCGCTGCAAGGGCAGCAGGAGGAGGGGAATTCCTGGGAAGGAATGGCTGAGGGACAGGAGGGTGGGTGAGGGGCCTGATCCTGCCAGTGCACTGCCGTGCTCAGCTCAGTGCTGGCTCAGAGGCATGGCCAAGCCTCCCCCGAGTGCCCTCCCTGCCCCTTGGCAGAGGTTCTGCCCCTGTTACTCCACAGGAGCCAGCTGGAGCCCAGCCAGTCACCACAGGCTGGCTCCATGCCCATCTCTCTCCATGTTTCTCCCTTCTGTCCCATGCCACACGCTCGCTCCTGGGAGATGAGCAATGCCAGAGATCCCACCATGGATTGCTGACACTTTACAGTCATCGTCCCCCTTGTGGTCGTTGCCAACCCCATGAGATGTGTGTCACTTCTCCCTTGGGAACACGGTGAGAGACAGGACTGCTGACATCTGGGACAAGCTCCATTAGCCTGGGACATCACCTGGGTTGTGCTCAGGTCACCCGGGGCAAGGGCAGCCGTGTGTTCTGAAGGGGGTAGGAGGAGGAGTGGGAAGCTCTGCAGGTGGAGTCCAGTCTGGCACTACTGGACACTGCTCCTGGGGAGAAGAACTAACCCCAGGGCACTGCTGGGCATTGAAGCACCTGGACCATCAGCCTGTAGGAATCCCAGTGCAGTGGTCTTCCCTTTGGGTGCTGGGATAGCAGACTAATTGCTATGAAGAACCAAGTGGAAACAGGTCAGCTGATCCCATTTTTCAAGCCAACATGAGACTGGGGCAGGATGACCCAGGTTGTACCTCTCTGCAACTGGGATTCACCCCTGGTGAGTGCTTTGCCTTGACAAGTGCAGCCAGGTGCTCTCCAGGAGCCCATCCCTCCACCCTCTGAGACAAGGCTCATCCCAGGGAGCACATGCTGGAGCTAACCCACCAGGTACTGTGCCATCCATGGTAACTTGGAGGTCAGGGACCCCTGAAAACCTTAAGGTGCTCCAGGGCACGTGTTCTTCAGGAAGCCTCAGTAAAAGGCCAGATGGGCAGGTCCCCCTGTTCAAATGCTTGCCAAATGGTGTCGGCTTTTCCTTTGCACAAGTTCCGGGTGTTTGTGCTCATGGAGCTGATTATCTCCCCGTTTCCTCTCCTGCCTGATGTTTCCTGCCTCCCTCCCTCCCTTTTGCTGGTTTTGCCCTTTGTGTCAGGCTTATTTCCTGGCTCTGGGAAGTCTCAGACCTCAGTGTCCCCCCTGCCCACACAGCCTTGAAATCCCAGCTCCACCTGAGCAGCTAGCTGCTCCCTGGGAGCACAGGCAGCTTTGGACAGAGTAAGTGTGATTCAGGATCCATCTGCTTTTAGCAGCTGATCCATCTCTACTCTGAAGCTGGGGCACAGGTGCCAGCGTTGGTTCCAGCGGTGGGGAAAGCCGGACAACCCCTTGAGGACTCTACTCTTCTGAGGCTGCACAGCGTCATGGAAACATGTCTGGGGACTTCAGGGACCGTGGGTGGGGAAGTTGTCACCCAGAGCAGCTCAGACAGCCTCCCCCAGCCTCTTTGGAGCCATAATAACATTGGGGGGCAAACATCTCTCTGTTTCAGGGAGCCTGGCGGCTCTCCAGGCTCCAGGGATTGACCTCAGTGGTGGGAAAGGCTCATATTTCCCAGGGCCTTCCAGCAGCTGCCTTATTCCAGACCAGTAGCCACTGGCAAAGACGTGTTGCACCAGGAGCTGGAGTCAGGCAGGTCTGTGGGTTGGGGTAGTGAAGACATTGGGAGTCCTGATCTGACTTGCCAGGATCAGAGCAAGACCCATTTTGAGAGACACCCTCCCACACCCGAGTGGGGCAAATGGCAGCAGGCAGAGCCTCTGTGAAAGGCAAAGGCTGCTACAGGAGGAGAGGGTCAAAAAAAGGAAACGGAACGGAAAAGGGCTGCTCCTGTGACAGCGATGCAGCTGCGGAGGTGGAGCAGCAGGCAGGTCACAAAGAGCCGCGCACAAGGAAGTGCTGGGACACCAGCCAGCGTGGCCAGGCTGCAGCAGCTCCAGGTGCAGCAGATCTTTGCTGAGAAGGACCAGGAGCAGAGGCAACCAGAACTGCAGAGACCTCAGCCAAGACCTGGAGATCCCCTTTGCAGGAGTCATCTTTCAGCCTAAACTTCCTTCTGCCAAGGTGTGGGCACTGTCTGGGGTCTGGGAGGATGGGGCAGCAGGATGGTCGCTGTGGGGGCCATGTGCTGGGTGGCACTGCAGTCCTGCAGCTCTGAGGCCTGGGTGAACACTCCCAGAGCCCCCAGCAGTGGGAAACACTGATGCTGGGAAGGCTGGACTGTCTGGGAGTGCAGGGTTTGGGGAGGGCTGGGGTCCAGCGCTGCCATCAAGGCACAGGGACCCAACTTGGGTCTCTGAGAAATGAGGCTCTGGAGGAGGAACGACCCAGTCCCTGCAGCACCAGGGCTGCTGAGGAAGCTAAGTGGGACCAGCAGATAATGTGCTGAGGCTTCCTCCAGCACAGCTGCAGCTGCAGGCTGGGGTTGCTCCATCGCTATCAGCCCCTGCAGAGCCCTGTGCATCCCTTCTCCCTCCTGTATTATTGTTTGCTTGGGAGGAAGCAGCTCACCAAGTCCCACCTCAAGCTTTTAACCCACTGGTGCCTGCCCTGATGCTCTTCACTCCCATCAGCCAGAGCTGGGCAGGCTCCACATCTGCCCTGGGAGGATGGTTTGGTACTGGGAGCTTGCTCCAGGCTTTACCTCCCTGGCAACCAGCAGCATCCCTAGACACATCTCCCCCAAGCCATGTTGTCTCCCATGGGTCTCCCAGAACCCCTTTTGCAGGGGGCAGACACTGGCATTGTCACCTCTAAGGCCCTGAAAGCTTTAGATGCCAATGATTCCCTCCTTCCTCTCTCTTCCCCTTTTTAGCTGGTTGGATCCTGTCTTGTGCTTCCTCTGGAAGCCCCCTGGTCTGCTGGGGGGGGCACCATGGAGGCTGCAGCTTTACCAGCTTTGCACAGACTTAACCCAAACCCCTAATAAGGGGTTTGGAGGAAATCCATCTTGGGGAAGAAGACTGCAGCACTTCACCAGCTTCGTTTGACAGGCTGGGATTTAATCAAACCCTGGAATCTCCAGAAGTGCTCCTTGGAGAAATCAGACAGAACATCTCAGCAGCCTTCTCCAGATTGTCATCTTCTCACACAACTGAGCTCTGCCAAATTGTCCCCACTTCTCGACTGGCAGGGAGGGGACATCAGCGTCCCATCAGCACGGGCTGGGCTGTGCCCTCCCTCGTGATGACCACCGAGGGACACCTTTGCTGAGCATCAGTGTCCCTGCAGGAGCAGAGGTAGGTCAGCCACTGCTGAGCCTGATGGGGTGGTGTAGAGATGATCTATGTCCCCTGTGAATACACCACAGATGTTGATGAGCCTGTCACATGCCTCGGTGCCCCCTGTGCATGCCAAGAATAAACCAGAGGTTTGCCTGCTCTGTGCCCTGGGGCCCTGGCACTGCCACGCCTATGGATCTTCAAAAAAAACCAGCTTGGGAACACAGGAGGGTGCACCTATGGGTCACAGAGAGGTGCTCACCCTTCCTCCCACAGCTGGGCTGTGCCCATGCCTTTGCCCCCAGGGATGCCCACAAAAGGGATGATCCCTTGGCCATAACACCCAGTCCTGCTCTGCAGGGTCCTGCCAGGGGTTTGGAGCAGGTCAGCCTCTCCCTGCCCATCCCACAGCACCAGCTGGGCCTGAATTTCCAGCCTTTGCAGAGCAAGTTCCCGGGTGGTGCACTTGGAGCTGGCACCGTGCCGAGATGCCAGTGTGCCTGTCCAGTGCTGTGAGCGTGTGGGGGGCTGTGGGAATGGTGATGGGGTTCAGCTGGGCAAGCCATGGGCTGTGGCAGCCTTCCTGCTGCTGTCTGCAGGACAGGAGTTGCTAAAGGGGTCATCTCCTCGGTCCCCAGAATGTCAGCACACAAATGGATCTGTTCCAACTCTTGACCCAGACCTGCTGCCCTGGAGCATCTTCCCCCCCTTGTTGTCTCAGGGACTGGAGTTAAGACCCTGTGATGGCAAGAACAAGGATCCAAGCTCATTCTAATGAGTTCTCCCCCCCATGTCCCTCTCCTCGGAGCCAGGGAAGTGACGCTGGGGAGGAACTTGGCTCCTCTTGTTTGTTATTACAGGATAAAGTTACCCTTTAAAGCAGAGCCAGTGCTGTCAGGGCTGCATACCATCCGGGAACATCGCTCCTTCCAGCGGCTCCACACACTTCTGGTTATTGTGCTTGCACAGAGCCAGCCCAGCCCCGGTCACAGCAAGGGGGACGCAGGTGGGGGGATCCAAAAAGGAGCTTCCAGGCTCTTTTCTCACCCTGGGAAATTTGGGAGCATAGGGAAAAGGCCTCTCTCTGGAGAGGAAAGCTTTTCTGATTCTGGTGTGTGTGGAAAAGAGGAGCAGAAAGCAAAGGCTGGGGGCAGTGAAAGGGAAGGGGGAGCTGGATGTCATTGGGGTGCTTTGGGGTTTCTCTTATCTCCTGGGATGCTCACTCTGGCTCAGTTGGGGACCCTCTGGATAGGGCAGTGGTGTGCAGCTGACACCCATCTCACCACCCCACAAATCCAGCAGCAGCTTGGCACCTCCAGGCAATGAGCAGACAGGAAGAGGGCTGGCTTCTCCTTCGAGCTCCAGCCTCTGTCCCTGGAGATCTAAAATCCAGAGGACCCCTCTCTCCTGTGAGCTGGATCCCCAGGAGACACCCCAGCACACCAAGGCTCTGCAAGACACGGGGTTTTCTTAGCAGCAGTCTGGCCATCCTGCCCACACGAGACCCTCTGGGGGTGGCTGGGGGCTTGCTCAGGGTTTGACTGCCCCATGCTGAGCCTTGACGTGCCTGTGGGGTGGAGGGGAAGGAAGCTGACCCGGTGGAGCCGAGCCAGGGAGAGCTTCCTGGCAGCGAGCTGCAGGCTCCAGTGCCTTCCGTGCTGCCGCAGATGGCTCCGAGCGGGGTGGGAAGCAGGGAGAGCGCTGTGCGAGCCCTTTCCAGCCATTCCCAGCCTGGCATCCACCGGCTCTGCCGCTCAGGAGGCAAACGCCAGCTGGGGCCCTGACACCGCCACCTCAGCAGGGTGTCGAGGGAAGCCTGACTCATCCCCAGCAGGAGAATCTGAGACTTGCACATGTAAACAGAGCTGGCCCTGGCACGCAGGACATGTGACAGATACAGGAGAGACTGGCTGGAGCCACAGCCTGGGGCTGGTGGCATTCACACATATACTAGAGGCGTGAACAAGAGCTGCAATGGGCCCTGCTCAGGAGCATCACTTGGGTGGGGAGGATGTGGCAGGATCCCTGCTATCAGCGTGTCCCCCTCTGCTACCCCTACCCCACTGGCAGCTTTAGCAGCTGGTTTTAGTTCTGGTCATTCTGTTTGACTGCCACTGCTTTCCTCCAGGGACACCCTTCCCAGCACAAATCCATTTGGGCCAACAGCTCAGGAGAGGTAGAATAGCTGCAAGATGGCCAGGACAATGGTGGCCTCACCACCTCTGGAAGTATTAAAAAAAATGTATGGATGGAACATCTGGGGGATGTGGTTTAATGGTGAGCTTGACAGTGCAGGGTTAATGGACTTGATGCTCTTAAAAGTTTTTTCCAATCTTAATTATTCTATGAGAGCAAAACTCCTGAGATGCCACCCCACAGTGCCAGCCTCAAAAGCAGAGTGCAGCATGTGGTGTCAGGAGGTGTCCCTGCATGTTGTACGGGGATGGAGAGAGCATGGAAGTGCCAGTCTGGGAGCACAGAGCCTCCCCAAGTGCCTGTTCCATCTCAGGAGCAGGGATCACTCAGAAGCCTCCCAGTTATTCAACACGTGATTTCCCTTGGGTTTAGATGTGCCATGCTGTGGGCTCCAGGCTGGGAGAGCTGTGGGCCAGTGGGCAGAGGAGATATCACAGCCACTTCCTATCCTTGCTTACCCTGCAGAGCTGGTTTCATTTCCTTAATCCCCATCCCAGCATTTTCTTTGTTGTTTTCTTTGGAGGGGAGGGAGCTTTGCTGGAGGCTGGTGCTCCCTGCAGTGAAGCACTTTCCTGCTCTGGGAGGCCAGTGTGGGTGCCCACTGGATGTTCCCAGCTGGACTCACTCTGCTCTTGGGTGTAGCAGGCGCTGCTCAGGGGGGACAGGGACCCCACCTCAGCAGTGGAGCACATCAGGGTGTGTGTGGGATCCCCTGCCCTGCTTGGGAGGATTATATTTACATGCATTTGCATGCAGCTTTGCCAAATTTGCAGACTCAGCCCTGCCAAAACACCTCGTGCTCTGAATGGCCTTTTGCTCTCACATCCGTACAGCACCAGCTTTGGGGCAATGTGTTCCTACCTCAGCCAACTGGACGGGCCAAGCTTTGCTTCACCTGGTGTGATGTTGAATCCTCAAGGCTGCTGACACTTCAGCTGAGGTCCAGCTGTGCCAGTTGCCCTGCCACCAGCTATGTCTACTGGGCTTGGCGGGTTTCTGGGCTTGCCCACAACCTCAGCCTTCCTGCTCAGTGTTGGACAACAGCAAGGGACTGTAGGAATCTTGTGAATCATGGATACTTTTGGAGTTATCCTGCAGGTGTGTGTGTGAGCTGGCTCCTGCTGTGCTGAGGTGGGCATGGTTGCCTGGTTGCAGGAGGTGGAGTGGTCCCAGGGGAAGTTCAGACCCCCCAGGCTGAGCTGGGATAGCAGTTGGAGATGCTGCCAGCATCTTTCCAGGGGTGGACAAGGGAGTTAGGAGGGGGGACAGTTGGCTAGTGGCCAGAGAGTCTGGACTAGTGCTGTTCTGCAGCTCCATACCCTCCTGGCCTGTGCTGGGGCTGGTCCTGATGAAGTCACAGTCTGGATGTCCTGGCTTTGCTACAAATCCCTGACCTGGATTCCAGATTGCTGGCCAGAGTCTGGGAGAGCTGACCAGCACCCAGTGCTGGCCAACACCGAGTAGGTTTGTGACCACTCTGGTGGTATCCTGTCTTCCCTTTTCCTGGCCCCGTGGGCAGGCAAAGTGCTGGGACATGCAATTCTGCCCCGTGGAAAGGGACAGGTTGGGTCAGGGCTGTGCCCCAGCCTGCTGCTGCTGTGAGCTGGCCCCGAGTGTGTCGGGGAAGGTTTTCCAGCAGAGCTCAGAGGACCTGCTGGCACAGCCTTGCTGTGCTGCTGGCCAGTTCCTGAGCATGGCCAGGGCTCTGGTGAGTCAGCTGGAGCAGCAGCTTACATTGCTCATGCTGCATCAGCACCACCCTGGCTCCCTTCGCTTTTTACCAGGTTGCGTTCCCCAAAATGTTCAGCTGGAGGGATGCGGAGCTCGGTGCTGGGGTGCTGGATGCTCATCTCTGAGGCAGTGGCAGGGATGGTGGCAGGGATGGTGGCAGGCCCTGTGGAGGCACCTCAGCTGCTCACGGGAGTGGTGGCTGGGCTCTGAGTGTGCTCAGCATTTGTGGCTGTCCCGGTGCAAGGCTCGGAGCCCCGGCCTGCGTGTGTTGCCTTGCTCCAGCGCTGAGCAGGAATGCTGAGCACGCAGCTGCTCCAGCCTGGAGCCAAGGGCTGGCCTCCAGCCCTCCAGAGAGAGGGGAGAGGAAGACGTGGCTGCAGGCCCAGCCTGCAGTGAGAAGAGCAATTTGGGCAGAGACCCGCGGTGCGGGCTCCGCCGGCGGCTCAGACCTTTCTCTGCACCGTGGCAGCGGCTGCAGGCAGCTGGCACGGCTGCTGCTGGAGCTGCCAGGGGGAGGGGAATGTGCTTGGAGTGGTCTCGGGTCACCAGGCTCTGGAAAGGTTCGATCCTGTGCTGGGAGGAGCTCACTAATGCCAGCAGGTTCTCAAAGTGCCCTTGGGCTCAGGGACTCTTTCCTGCACCAATGCCCAGCTTTCCAACCAGCCTGCTGGGAAGGCTCCTTCAGTGACAGGAGTCCAGGAGTATCCATATCCATGCTGGGGGGGTTAGCCCAGGAGTATCTGTATCCATAATGAAAGGATTAAACCAGGAGTATCCATCCATATCCATGCTGGCAAGATTAGCCCAGGAGTATCCATATCCATAATGAAAGGGTTAAACCGAGATTATCTGCATCCATGCTGGGAAGGTTAACCCAGGAGTATCCAAATCCATGCTGGGAGGTTTAACTCCTTCCTGCCAGCAGGCACCATACCTCCAGAAATCTAGGAGGGAGTTTTGGAGGGCAGGGAGGCCAGAGATGCTGCCGGAACTTGGGCAGGAGCCTGTCCTTGTTTTTGTTTGCCAAGCTGGTCCGTGCTGAGCAAGCTCCCAGTGCAGTGTGCCAGCCCTGGCCTTGGCACAGGGAGTGCTTGGCTCCACAGCCCAGCCTGGCAGGGCAGGCGGGCGTGTGGATGAGGGGAGGCTGCAGTCCCCTCTCCTGCTGTCTGCAGGGACACAGCTGCTCCCCAGCAGCAGCCAGGAATGGGGTTTTACTTTGGGATGGTGGTGTATAGGTAAGTGGAATGTGGTGGTGTGGGTCAGTCCACCTCCAGGCACCCCAAGCTTTTACTGAGGAGGTAGTCAAACCCTGGAACAGACTTCCTGGAGAGGTGGTCGATGTCCCAGCCACGTCAGTGCTTAAGAGGCATTTGGACAGTGCCCTTAACAACATGCTTTAACTTTGTGTCAGACCTAAAGTGCTCAGGCAGTTGTCCCACATAATCCTTGGATGTTATTTTCAACTGAAAATTTTCAGTGGTGATGCCAGGGTATGGGTGGGATCCATCTCCCCCCTTGATCCAGGTGGGATGCTGGATCAAGTGATGACAGAGTGGCACAGTGGTGCTGACCACGCCAAGCACGAGGTGGGGCACGCTGGTGGTACAGGGACAGGGTGGCACTGGGACCTGGGTTCAGAATGGATTGAGGGGAAAGGGGTGGGGCTGTTGGTTGTGCAAGAAGCTCAACATGACCTTGCCATATGCGCTGGCGGCCCAGAAAGCCAAATGTATTCTGGGGTCCATCCTCAACAGTGGGCAAGTGGCTGAGAGAGGAGATTCTGCCCCTCTGCTCTGCTCTGGTGAGATCCTGTCTGCAGCACTGCATCCAGTCTGGGCACCCCAAAATCAGGAAGATGTGGATCTATTTGAGCAAGTCCAGAGGCGGCTATGAAGATGCTTGGAGGTCAGGAGCATCTCTGCTGTGGAGGCAGGCTGAGGGAGTAGGAGCTGTTCAGTGTGGAGATGAGAAGGCTCCAGGGAGACCTTGAAGTCCCTTCCAGTACCTAAAAGGGCTCCAAAATACTTGAAGAGAAACTTTAGACAAGAGCACGGAGTGCCAGGACAAGGGGGGATGGCTTCCAAGTAACAGAGGGCAGGATTAGATTCGATATTAGAAAGAAATTCTTCCCTGTGAGGGTGGGGAGGCCCTGGCACAGGTTGTCCAGAGAAGCTGTTGCTGCCCTATTCCTGGAAGTGTTCAAGGCCAGGTTGGATGAGGCTTGGAGTAACCTGGTCTAGTGAAAGGAGTCCCTGCTCATGGCAGGGGGCTGAAACCAGGTGGTCTTTAAGGTCCCTTCCAACCCAAACCATTCTGGGATTAATCAACCACATGGCTTGGTGGATCCACCCTGGCAGCCTCTCCCTGCTGACCTTACAGCTTCGCTTTTCCCTGGTGGCCTCAGGACCTGCTGTCCCCTCTCCCATCTTTGCATCACTTCTCCTTCCGTGTAACCAGGCCAGCCTGGAGAACTGGGCTGGGAGCTGGGACGCCCTGGTTCTCACCGAGCAACCTTGGCAGCAAATGCTTGCTCCTTGGTGTGGCCCCAGGAGAGTGAGAGTGGTGCAATGATTTCCTTGTCATTGATATTGCCCTGCTCCACTGGGCTCCAAGACCTGATGATGGTTTAATTAGTGTTTCTGCCTCACAGGGCTGGTGGGAGCACTGTGCAGCCTTGTCCTTGCATGGAGGATGTCTCACCAGGGCTGCAAAGGCTTCAGTTCCATTTAAAACTGGGTCGACTCAGTAGGATCTGGGACAGGTAGGAGAAAGATGGTCTTGGGAGAAAGGAGAGCCTCCCCCAGTAGGCATGTGGCTTCCTCAGCCCTCCACCTTCAGGGGTGCTCAGAGGTGTCAGGGTTTAGGAAGTGGACTGGCAGTTGTGGAAGCAGCACCTTGTGACTATGGCATCCCTCGGGTGACAGCCTGCATTTACACTGGGGCTGCCTGTCCCTTAGCTGGGGAAGCTGGCAGTGCTCTTCTAGAAGCTGCTTCCCTAGGAAGCTGGTGGGATAGGGAATGTGGATCAGTGCCAATGCTCTGCTCCCCCAGAATGGACTTTCTGATTGGCAGGGGTCCGAGCCTGGCTCAGTTGGATGCAGGAGCTGTGGGGGGAAGGCAGTGTGGGGTGCTGGGTGTCATAGAGATGGGAGCAAGGATGTTTGGGTGCTCCCTCTGCCACCGAGTGACTGACTGCACAGCCACTTCACTGCTGGAATGTGAAACATGCTCGGGGTCTGTCAGAGAGCACTGACGCCTGGGAGGCTGTGGTGGCCCTTGTGGGGGCAGACGGGGGTGCTGAGGGAGGAGGTGTTGCTCCAGCCATTGCTCCCCTGGCAAGGGGAGGCTGTGGGCGCTGTGTGCGGCAGGAAGGCCACCAGCCCGGGGCCAAGCAAGCCGGGCTGCCCCCAGTCCCCTCGCCTCGGGGGAGGTGGGATCCTGCTCCGGCTCCTGGCGGGGCTTGCGGACCCCCGGGGAATGTTGATGGCCGGCGGGTCTGGAACCCCACAGGGCCGTGGCGGCGGTGTTGGTGGTGGCGATGGCGGTGTCGGCAGCGGTGTCGCTCGCCTCGGGGAGGGAGGTGCTCCCGTCCATGCAGCTGCCATTGGCGCTGGCTGGGCCGTGGTTTCCTGCCGAAATCACATGGCTCCCGCGTTTCCATGGAGAGAGCCGGGGTGGGCGCTGCCAAGAGCCTGCACGAACTCCCCGCTTGCTCCCGTCCATGGGAGTGGAACAAAGGGGATGCACCGAGCCAGGCCCGCTTTCGCCCCGCGCCTCGTCCCCCGCCTCTCCTGGGACATGTGAGTGCCACCCGCACCTCCGCACCCCGCGGTCACGGGGGGGTCGGGGGGAGCGGGGCTGGTGGCCTTAGCAGGGCTACACCCTTGGGGGGCCACGTCGCCGCAGGCCACCGCCCGCCCGCGTCCCCTCCGCCGCCACCCCGGTGGGCGCCCCACGCCGCGCTGGGGTGTCCGGGCACGGAGGGAGGGCGGGGACGGGGACACGGACACGGACAGGGAACGGGCTCCGCTCCTCCGCCCCACTGCGGTTCGGAGGGATCCTCCGCACCCCGCGGCCCGGCCGGGACCGTGGCCGGAGACACCCGGAGAAGGAGCCGCCTGACAGTGGGATATGAGAGCGAGCGCCCCGAATGTCACCCGGTGCCCCAGACCCTGTCTGGGATAGATCAGCTTCTCCAGCCACTCTTTCGCTCCCGGGTTCGGAATGACGCTGGTGGCATGAGCCGCGTCCTGCCCCGAATCCCTCGGGACTGCAGGCAGGGGTATGGGCAGGGGTACGGCGGGCGAAGGAGAAGCTGCCCGTGCCCATATAGGGCCGTGCCCGAGCCTGCGGGACGCCAGAGCGGAGATCCCGCGGGAGAGGCTGCAGCCATCCCCCGTGGCAGCCCCACGGCGGGACCCGGAGGGCTCTGCGGGACCTGGGTGCACCGTGTCAGCTGGGTGCTGCCTCCTCCTCCCCTCCGGGGGGACGGAGGGAGGAATGCTCGGAGGAATTAATGAGACAGATCTCGCTTTGTTGCTGGCCCGATCCTCCTGTCTCCCAGCCCTTCCCAGCCTGCCAAGAAGTGCTCGGGAAGGCCTCGCACCATTAACCCTTCCCGTGCCGCACTTTCGACCATCCCGGGGCGTGCAAACAGCCTCAGCGGGTTTTACCCTTGCCATATTCCCAGAGGAGACTCCCGAGAGCACTGGGAAGTCCTGGGCATCCTATAAACCCCATGTTTCCCGTCTCCTGGCTGGTGGCCTCACTGCGTCCCCCAGGCAGGGCTGGGACGTGAGGCTGTGACGCCGCGCAAAATACGGCAGTGCAGGGCTTGTCACCAGCTTGTCACCAGCGGCGTTGCCTTCTCTTGGCTCGTGGGAGTCCCCAATGCCTTGCCATAGTCCCGTGGGTGGAGAGGAGCTGTGGTGGCATGGTGGTATCCCTGGCATGGTGCTGGCTGAATCCCCATGGAGGATATGGCATGATGGGGTTGAGCATGGAAATGGGGGCAGCAGTGGACATGGCAGTGATGGGGGATGTCTGGGGAGCAGCTGAGAGGTGTTGGGGTGCAACCAGGGCATAACTGTTGATCTGCAGTAAGGACAGTGGTGAGGACAGGGGTGTCTCTTCCCAAGCCTTGCTGAGGCTCCTGGTCAGAGCTTTGCCCAGGAATCTGCTGGCTGGGTTGCAGCAGGGTGCCTGTGCTGGGCATTACCCAGTGCTGGCTGGACGGGAGGAGCTGGATGGGCGTAGGGTGTCCCCCAGGAATGCCGCCGGGCTGGGCTCCACATCGTGCCCGTGGCTGAGGCTCAGTGGCTGCATTGGAGCTCCTGCCATGACACTGACCTACAGGACAGGACCCTGGGAAACCCATGGCGGGCAGGGAGCAGCTGGCATTTGAGATCCCCAGGGCACAGTGAAGGCAGCCCAGGCCCTGGCTTTGCGTGGGCTGAGGCCAGTGCTGGGCTGGGACGAGCTCCCCGCCGCGTGCTTTGGGGTTATTTATAGGGCTGCCATTTATATCGCTTCTATTTCTGCTGCCGTGTGGGGACGATGTGAGGAAGCGAGGGGGGAGGGCTCGAGTCTGCCACCGCCCCGTGCCCAGCCCCTCCAGGAAGGGATGCTGCCGACAGCCTTAGGGCCAGCCTGGCTGGGGGTAGAGCCTGGCTTGGCACAAGGGCTGATCCTTCTCCAGCCCTCAGGGTATCCACTTGTGGAAAAATCTCTGCGTTGGGCTCCCAGGATTTTTTGGAGTTGGCTTTGCCAGTTTTAGCAGAAAGTAAAGTCCAAGAAGTCAGCTGTAGCACTGTGGTGGGAGTGACCACCTGCAGCTCTAGGACCAGCTGTCCCAGCTCAGGACAAGTCACTTGGTCACTTATTGTGCTTCTCCCTCAAGCCATGACTATGTGTCTTCTTCCCAAAATGGTCATCTCCTGCCTTCTCCCATGACTCCCCCATGGCCAGGAGCTTTTTGGCCCCTCACCAGGCTGGTGCTGGTTCCATCTCCACAAACCTTTTTGGCCAGCCATGACTTTTGACACCGACTGAGGCTGGCCTATGCACTTTCCTGTCAGGTTTCCAGCTGTGGTGACATTTCCAGCCACTCAAGGATGTCTGTGGCTGGAGAGTACTTGTCCAAAACAGCTTGAAAGAGCTTCTTCATCACCTTGGCCTTTGGTTCTGGTGCCACCGAGGCAGCATTGGGTTGGGGCTGGTGGCTTCTCCGAGGGTTAGGTGGGCTGAGATTCAGTGCTGGTGGTTCCTGGGCCAGCAGGGAGAAGCTGGAGAATTCCCCTAGGACTCTGCTGGCAGGATGTGGGATCTATGGGAAGCTGGTCTTCTATCCCATGCAGGGCAGGGAAGTGGGAATAACCTGCTGGATTGTTCTGCCTGTGCACATGGCTGTACGTGTGTGTCCAAGCACGGCTGCCCATGGAGTGTTTGCACGTTCAGCTGTTGTGGTTGGGGTGGGGATGCCTGGGGCGGCTCCCCAGGCCTGGTAAGAGGAAGGCATAAAGGGACACTGCCAAAAAGGGAGCACCTGGGGCATTACACCCACATCCCTGCTGCAGAGGAGGGATTGAAGCAGCCACCCTGACAGGTTGAGCTGAGCCAGAGTGGTGAATATGCAGGAAAGCCCCCTGAACTGAAGAGTCACATGGAGATGTCCCCTTCCTTGCACCCACTCCCTATCCTCAGCCCAGGCAGGAACAGGGACTCATTTAACTCAATTACCACCCTGGCGCTGCTGGCGTGGCTCGTGCCCTTCCTCTGCCCTCCCTTGGCAAGGTGTCCCGAGCTGTCAAGCCCCACCAAGTGCCGTGCAGGGAGCTGGGAGGTGCTCAGAGGGCATGGCCGATGTGATGTGTCCTTCTCCGGTGCCCTCTGCCACCCTTGGAATGCCTGACCCTGTCTCCTGCCTGCTCCTGGTGGTCTCCCCAGGAGTTATACCCCGGATGGTGCCATGCCAGGCACCTCACCCATGTGTCAGCTGCCGCACAGATCCTCCTGGGGCTGCAGGCTGCGGAGAGGCAGAGTCCCCACAAGCAGCACAGCCTGGCTGTCACCCTCTGTGAGGGAAGCCTGGAAGTCCCTCACTCTGCGTGGCTCCGGGGAAAGCCCCTCCCGCGGCTGGGGCAGCTTTAGCGTGGCTTTCTCATTAACCTTTAATGAGAACAAACAAGCTGGCATGGGCCGGCGCTGCGGGCGCGCTGCCTGGCCGTGTGCCGGGCGCTGGCTCCGCACGGCTGCCAGCGCGGCGCAGGCTTCGCACGGGGCCGCTCCGAGCCGGGGCGGTGCCGGCCGTGATTCCCTGGGGAGAGGCAGCACGGGGTGAAAAGCCGGGGGGTGGCCGCCGCCAGGATGGGACTCTGCCCATCGGTGGGGAGAGCCGGGGGGATGCACCGTGTCCAGGTGAGGTAGGAGACATGGTCTTCATGCAGGTTCTGGAAGGCTGGGCTGGAGATGGGCTTTGCGGCGTGTTGGGCTGCTGGCTCCTCACGGCCCGTGGCACTGGCATGGAGGCTGCAGGCTGCTGGGCACCTGGGATGGTTTATTTTGAATGTTTCTCAGAGCCAGCCCAGCCTCACCAGCTCCAGCTGCTCTCCCAGTGTGGCTGATGCTGTGCACCCACCTGGGCACTGGGACCTGAGGGTGCCCTGAGTCACAGCACTCTCTGGTGACACTGCTGCAACCCCAGCTCTGCAGGCCTGACTGTGGCTGGCTCCAGAGCCACATGTGGGTGCCCACAGTGGGACAGCCATGCCACCATACATGGGAGCCCCTGATACTTCTTGTCCCCTACGGGACCTGCAGGGAGGGGACCTGCTCTGGGCTGGGGAAACAATCCCACACAACAGGCTCACTCTCTGGGAGAGGGTTAACTTTGTGGAAGGACCTCATATGTGCAAGGACCCCCAGGACTCTGTCCCTGTTCTTTTCCTCCTGAGCCTGTCCTGACCTTGCTCTAAAATCAGCAGCAAACAGGAAAGGATCCTGGGAGGGAGGTGTTTCTTCCTGCTCCAGTGACGTGGTGAGGGGCAGCTGATCCCAGCCTGGACAGAGCTGGCTGCTCCAGCCTTTGTCCGACCTGGAGGGGGGTGCCAGTCTTGGGTATTCCCAGGACTGGTGCTGAAGCATGGTGACATCTGTGCCACAGTCTCCTGGTTGTTTAGGGCACTAAGCAGGGAGTTGTGGGCCTGAGGGGTGCTGCTGGCTGCTGGGATTGGTATGGAGGGCAGGTGGGTCTGCCACACTGTGCTGGGGGAGCTGGGCCCCCATGGAAAGCAGGACAAACATTCCCACGTGAGAATTGCACCCCAGCATCTTTGGAGAGCCCCGTGAGAAAGCCCTGGCTGGCTGAAGCAAGCTCCTCCAAGGCTTTGGATACTCAGGATACAAAGTAGGGACTTTTGAGCAAGGGAACCCTTTTCCCAGTGGCTCCTGAGTCTTGGAGGGTGCCCACAGGCATGCCACGGGATTGCATGCTGTGGGAAGCCTACAGCAAAGCCACGGCGGTTTTATATATACTTAACTATAACTATATATATTTATTATATTTGTATATACTTATATTTAAACCCAAGCAATGCAGAAGCAAGCGGCAGTCGTGTGAGCGTCAGCTGCCCACGGCTTTGTGCCTGCCCGCAGTGGAGCCGGCAGGGATGGGGGCGAGAGGGTTTGCAGTGTGTTCCCCTCCCTTCCACCCGTGCCTCAGTTTCCCTAGGGGGGCGGTAGGGAGGGAAGGATAGGGACCGAAGTGTGCTGTGCTCCGGGAGTAGCCGGTGCCGGTGGGGCCCCCTCCCTCCAAGGGGGTCAGGCATCCTCCCGTGTCCTCCCATCCTCCGTCCCCTTGAGTCACGCCCGGGCTGCGGCGCTGGGCAGTGATGTCAGCCCGCGGGCAGGGGAAGCGGGGGAGGAGACTGCTGCCCGGGGGGAGCCCTCCGGCCACGGCCCCCGCACTCGGGCGGACAGACGGACGGCATGAGAGAACAACAACCACCCGGGACGCTGAGCCCAGCCCGAGGGGGATGTGCTGCCGCAGCACGCCATGAATGGCAAACCGAAAGGTACTGGGCACCGGCAGCACCGGGGCTGCCCAGCAAACGGCGATAATTTGGGGACCCCCAGCTGTATGAGGCTCCCGGGTGACGTGGCTGGGCTCAGGTGGGGTTTTCTGGGGTGAGGCGTTTTCTTGGGAGGAAAGCCCTCTGTGACAGGGACACCAAGGACAAATGCACCCGCCACCTGCAAGGGACACGGTTGTCACGGCGGGTTGTGGTGACGGGGTGTCAGGACGGGTGGGACCCCCTGGCTGCCTGATCTTGCTGTTGCCTACACTGAGATCCGGGCTCTGAGTCTCAAGGCAGGAGAGGGGCCACAGCTGCTCTGGGGTGATACACCCCTGATGCCACAGCAGCCCCCGATGCCATGGCAGCACAGTTTTCCTAGGCAAACTGTTTTTTCCCCGCTCGTGCCCCCATGTCTGATGAAGACAGAGCCCATCTCCATGTCGAGCGTCCCTGGCATGGTGGCCCCAAGGGACCTGGGCAGAATGGAGGGCCTTGGGGTTGCTTTTGTGCGCTTGGACCAAGTTGTCTGGGCAGGATTTGTTGGGGCAGCTACTGGTACCCAGCAGAGCACCCTGGAGATGAGGATGTCAAGGGGAAGGTGGCATGTGGGACCTCCACAAGGTTATGCCGGTCCCAGGAGGATCCTTCCAGAGGTTCCCAGCACTTCTGAGAGGGATCACAGCCCACTCAGTAGCGGAGTCTGGTGCCCATGGCCAGGATGCAGCCCCATCTCACAGGGTACGGAGATAAGCGGTGTCCGTGGGGATCCTGACTGGGTGCTCGGTTTGTGCCTTTGGTGGTGGGGGACTCACTTCACCAGGACCACAGTAGTCCTGGGCTGGTTCCCAGGAGCCATCCTAGAGAACACATTGGGCTTGAGCTTTGCCAGCCCCTGGGAAACCCCCTGCCCCAGTGGTGGCCGCTTCCCTGCGTTACAGTTTGGGTTTGCATCTTCTTCTGTCTGGAGACAGAGAGCCCATGGGATGAGTGGCAGGGTCGGGGGCTGTGAGCCCCCCCCGAGGAACTGGCTGTGAGTGTGTGCCTGTGCCGTGCCCTGCCCTTCCGCAGGGATACTCCGCGGGGTAAATAAGCACTTCCTCCAATTCTTCCCATTCGCAGCTCCTTCCCTTTCCTGCCGCCCTCCCACTTGGCCCAAGGAGCCAGCAGCCTCCCTTGACCGTAGGGGCGGATATCAGCACCATGTCCCTACTGCCATGGGGCTGAGAGCACCCAGCACCCATCCAACCCAAACTGCCGAGAGCAGCCAGCACCCAAACAACCAAACCACCGCTCCCTGTTCTGGTGGGGGCTGTGACCTTATGGCTGAGACTTTCTCTCCGGGTGAGTCACGGGAGCCGGGATGCCATTCACTGACTCATCTGACTCCCAAAAGCCCCCAGTCCGTCTCCTTGCCCAGCACAAGGAGGAGTCGGGGGTGTCCTCCCTTCCTGGAGGAGAGGCAGAGCGTGGAGAGGTCAGGGAAGAGGCGGCTCTCGGGCTCCTTGTGACCAAGGCGCCATGGCTTCGGTCCCCGGATGCTCCCATCCTCTGTGCTGAGGAGTGATGGGAGGGAAGAACTGCTCCAGCCCACGCTGGGAGCCGGCCAAGGGCCGTCCCGGGGCCGGAAGGGGCCGGCGGGGGCCGGGGTACGTGCCTGGGTTGGGGCAGCGGGGCCACAGCTGTGCAAACACGGATGCAGCGGCTGCTCCCGGGGAGCCGAGCCAGCGGGCTGAGTTCACAGGCTCCCGAGGTCATCCCCGCCGTGCGCCCGTTTCACCCAAGGGTGCTGGGGCGGGGCGTGGCAGGACCCCCCACTTGTCCCAGACACCACGGGCAGGGTGGGTGATCCTGTGGCCATCGTGGCCTCCCCCACTGAAGGACACTTTGCTCTGCTGTGCCCCGGGGATGGCCGCAGTGCCATCAGCGCAGGGACCACAGCCCACCCCCTTGGGTGCCCTAGGTGCTGCTGGTTGGTCCTGGGTGTCTTCCCCGAAGTGAGGGGTGCTGGAGTCTGCTGGGTTGACCACCCTGGGCATTGGTGGCCTTCAGCGAGTGACATCCCTGCAAGTGCTGGTCAGAGCACCCCCAGCTCCCAGGGCTGCAGGACTGGGGACTCAGGGGGAGCCAGTTTGAGGCGTCTCCGACCCGGGCAGTGTTGATAAACCCGCCGGAGCGACCTGAGGCTGGTGTCTGAGTGTCGGAAACAGAAACCAGCTGGGACCAACCCAGCCGGTCGGACTGCCCCCTCCGCTGCTCAGACCAGCATTCTTGGGATCCCAATCATCTCCAGAGCACCGGGCGTCGAGAGAGGAGCCGGCGGCCGGGCTGGAGAGCCCCGGGGTGGGCTCCAGCACCCCGCGCTGTGCTGCCCGTTCAGCTGCTCGCCGCCCTTTTGGCCGCTGCCCACGGGCAGTGCTGGCTGAGGACGGACAGAGGGACACACTCCCGGGATTGCATTTCCTACGCTGCGAGATCTGGAGGGAATCTGTGGCACGGAAAAGGTGAAAAGCTTGGTCGGGAGGCAGGTTTGTTAGCACTGAGCCCTAACTAAGGGCAGGGGGCAGTGGGGCTTGCTGGGACTGAACCTTTGGGGCAGGACCTCTTCTGCTCAGGAGAGAGAAAGGGTGTGCTTGGGCTTTAGCCCGTGGCAGGGACATGAGTGTGCTGGTGCTCTGCCGGTGCCAGCCTCATGGTAAGCCTGGCACAGGGCTCACCAGCCTGGGCGAGATTTGGCGCCCAGTGGTCCCATCCAAGCGTGCCCCAGGCTCTGCTCCCTGCGGGGGCTGGCTGTGCTGCTGGTACCAGGTACCTCTTATCTCGGTAATGTCAGGAATGCACTATGCTGGGGATTTTTCCTCCTCTGTGAGCCAAGCCCAAGAGTGCCAGGAACAGAGACCCCACACCCTGCCTGCCCTGCCTCATGCAGGCAGTGCTGCCCTTCGGCACCTGGCTGGCTGCTGGTGCTGGGCTGGAGCATCCTTAGGGCTCCTGGAGAGCATCCTGCATCACTCCTGCACAGCAGGGATATGGTGTCCCCCTCCTCCAAAGGGGCTTGAGGTCCTGGCACAGCCTCTTGGCTGCAGGGTGCCAGGCCTGGGGATGCAGGGTGCCATGGTGCGTTGTGGTGAATGTTTAGAGGAGAGCTGGGTCCAGGGCTGGAGCACAGGGATGTGGTCCTGTCAGCAGCCACTGCTCCCTGTGCCAGTGAGGGAGCCTCCAGTGCTTTGGAGCAGGACCCAGCACGGCACAAGTGTCTGCTGGAGCCTCTGAGGTGCCTGGGCAAGTGGCTGCAGATTGCTCTGACTGCTGGGGAGTTGTGCAGGGGCATCAGTCCCCTCCACCACACCCAGCATCCTTTTCCCCCTCTAGCATCCTCCTCCCCTTGATGCTCTCAGCATGTTTCTGTCCTCTGACAGCCTCAGCATCCTTCCCCAGTGCGGGCTCCTGCCTGGGAAACCCTCCTTAGAGCTCCCTCTGTGCTCCAAAATGGCAACATGAGCTGGAGAATGATGGGCTGGCCGGTCCTCACCCTGAACTGTGACCTGCCCCACGCATGGGAGCCTTGTCCTAAGGGCGGTGGGTGTTCTTGCTGTGGCTGAGCCACTGTAGCATGGGTGCCACAGGCCCTCCTTGCTCAGTGGGGAGCAGATTAAAGAGCCCTGCAGAGGGTAATCTGCCCAGGCCTGCAGGTCAGCCGGGCTGCCAGGGATTACAGCTCTTCGTAATGAGCTTAATTGGGACAGTGTTGTCCTGGAAAATGGAGGGACTGGCACCCAGATAACGCTGCGTCCGTGGGACCCGCCGGATAGCTCCGTGCTGCGGGCTGGGACACGAGTCCCAAGGGGGAACCAGATGGATCTGCTGCCTCCTGGCTCCACTGGGATAGAGGTGAGTGGTGGTGCTGGTTAGCTGTGACTGCAAACGGCTCAAATGCTGCAAATCCCTGGCCCCAGCCTGGCGTGCGGGGTGGTGAGGGGCACAGTGCTGGGGGGATGCCCACCAGTGGCTGAGTGGGTGTGAGCCATGTGGGACCAGGCTGAGCTGGAGTCCTGGGTGTGGGGAAGGAGTGGGGATGACGGCAGGAGCCCCAGCAGTGCCTGTGTCCCTGTGCTGCTCACTGTCAGCCATGCTGGAGACAGGAGGAAAGGCAAAGTGAGCTCCTTAGGATGGAGGGAGTGGCTCTGGCTCAGTCTGCCAGCCAGGGAAGCTGTGCATCCCTAGGGTCCTGCCTGGCTGGCCCTGGTGGGGTGTGTGACTGCTGGGCACCATGTGGGCTCATCCCCAGCAGCTGCTGCAGCTCTGCTCAGGGCTGGCTGGAACAGAAGGATTGACCTACCATCAGTGGTGGCCAGAATGAAGTGGAGCATCCTGCATCCTGCTCCTCCATGGCTGCCCTGTGGGCTGGGCTTCTTCCTGTGCACAGCAGGCACTACTGGGGGTGCAGGGCCAGGAGCCCTGTTCTCCCCTGCTCTTGCCTTGTCCTTTGGGCTGCCTTCCCCAAGCCCCAGCCCTGGCCAGGGCTACAGGGTTGGTTCCTGTGACAGAGTGGCAGCCAAGTGCAGACCCTGAGACTCAGAAATCTGCTCCATCCCTGGCTGGCATCAACTGCACCGGCTGTGGTGGGGACAGGCAGATCACAGCAGTGGTTTCAAAGCTCCTGACACTGTCACTGCCAGGAGCAGAGGACAGGGTGCAGCAGCCATAGGGCTGGAGCCACGTGTGGCCTGCACAGACTTTCCAGGATCTGGCAGGGAATGGCTTGGCCTTTTCTTACCCCACACAGAGCTCCTGGCAAAGCTGGGAACTTTCCAAAGTGCTTTGTTGTCTTTGAGTTTCCCTCCTAGTTGCTGGAGTGACCGGAAGCAAGTGGGGAGACAGCGAAGGGCTGGGCAGCTGGGTCCAGCCCTGTGCCTTTCCTGCCCCTGCAGCAGGGTGGCACGGGTAACAACAGGCATAGGAGAAGGTGGGGCTCAGGAGGAGGTGTCTGGGCTTGGGCACCGTGTAGAGTTTGCTGTGGACATGTCTGGGAAAGGCCATGGTAGGCCCCAGGCATCAGCCCCTTTCTGTGACTCCCATAGGGCCAGCCTGGGACACATCTGTCTGGGTGTGCCCACTGAGAGCTCACAGTGCCCAGAGCCCCACTTCACCAAGGGCGGTATCTCTGGGGGCAGCAGGGGATCTGTGTCCCAGTGTCACCAGGAGTGTTCTTGGACTGGGAGAGTGGGAAGTCTCTCATCCCATGGTCCGCGGGTGCTATTCTCAGTCCTGGTGGCAGTCCTGCCTGCATGTGTGTCCTCACCCTGCTGCTGGTGACCCTGATGTGTCATTGTCCCCAGGGCGGCCCTCCAGGTCACACTCAACGATGTCACTGTCTGTGCGCCCGCAGCGCCGAGTCCTCGTCACCAAGATCAATAGGAGCCAGTCCTTCGCCGGAGTGAACTCATCAGCCGACCGGCCCTTCAGGTACGAGATGGGTCCTCATGCTGCCTGCCATGGGCAATGGGGACAGGCTTGGGCTTTGTGGTGGGACCTGCTGTGCATCCTGAGGCTCTTTTCCATCCAGCTGTCCCAGCTCTCCCTCAGGGATCTTTTTGGTAGCCAGGGGTTGTTGCACAGGGGCTGCAGGGGACACTGAGGCCATGTAGGACACAGAGCCCGTCATCCCAACCTTCTGCCATGCCATGCCCCAGGTGGGGTGAGGACCCTGCAGCTGTGTGGCTGCTGCCAAGAGAGCACAAGAAAGGGCACAGGTGTAACTCACCTCATTCTTCAACCAGCTCTTAAGACCTTCCCTGGGACTGTCTCATAATGTTTAATGAGTATGGTAGAGCTGGGGTGGCTTTGAAGTTTCTTGATGGCCTTGACATCCTGCGGCAGCCAGTTTCGGGGTTGAGTGCTGGTGTGAACCAGGGTTTCCTCAGGGTCACCTCAAACCTATCATTTGAAAGGTTTTACCAGCTGCCCACCAGCTGCAGTGTGAGGAGCAGCTGTTCCTCGCTCCATCCTCTCCATCCACTGGGGATGTTAAGGTCCCTTCATACCCTTCCTCCACCTCTCTGCTGAGCATCCCCATGTGCTGCACTTCCCCACCAACCCTCTCTGCACCATCCCTACCTCCTGGCTACCATCTTGCAGGGAGTTGTTGGGTAGCAGGCAAAGCCTCCCTGTGCTCTGATGTCCCACCCTGCTCAACTTTGTCCCCAAGTCCTGTCCAGTCTCTGGACCAAGTGACACTTTCCAGCTCACGAGCACATCGCTGGTGATTTGTGGGGGACCTGTAGAGAGAGAGAAAGGACTTTTCGATGCCTGCAACCAAGTGGTTGCTGGGGAGATGTTTGTGGGAGATGCCTCCAGGGACCTTGGAGGATGGGAAGGAGAAGGAATGGTGGAAATTAGGCTTACCCATCGCTTGGGAGGAGGCCAAGACATTCATTTCCCCACCGATGATTCGGGGAAGTCTTTTGGTCACTTCTGTGAAGAGCAGCACAGGATGGGAGGTACAGCCTGAGGCTGGGAAATGAGGAGCCCATGGTGTCTCCTGGGCACTGGGGGTGTGACAATGGTTTGGAAGGAGGAAGGGAAGAGCCGGTCAGAGTGAGGTGTTGCTCGCTGGGCTGGGGAGTGACTCCATTGCACAAGGCAGGAAGGGTGGTGTTCGGGTCCCAGCGCTGGGCTGGCATCCCGCGGCTCGGCTGGGGCAGGCAGCTCCATCCAGCAGGTTTGGTGACATCTAGAGAGGCACAGCATCGGGGAGCATGTCCCTGCTCCATGTCGCTGTGCTGGGTGATGAGGTGACAGGGCTGCCGGTCCCCAGGATGCTCCTGTGCTGGATTGGGATCTCTGCCTGACCCTGGAAGCACAGGGTGGCATATTTCACCCTCCCAGAGGGAGCACCTCTATGCCCCTGGCAACCTGGGTGGTGAGATGGAGCTGAGCATGCCCCCTTTAGAGGACGACCAGGGCTGGAGATGTCCCCATGGACCATCCAGGAATTCAGTTTGACTCAAACTGGTGCCATCTTCCTTGCCTTGTCTCCCCCCAGCTGGCACCAGACACCCCCCACCTGCACAGAGTCTACATCAAGGCCAAACTCTTAGACCCTGCTGGGACAGTGTTGCCTTCCTGCTCTTGTCCATCTTCAGTTTTGTGGGTTTCTCCTTGTCTTTCCCATGGCTTTGGGCCAGCCAAATGCATTACCAGGGGGCTGCAGGCATGTGGTGCAGGCAGCACTGCCCAGTCTCATGGCTCTGTGTCTTCCAGCCCTGCTGGACACTTAGAATGGCTGCAGGCAGGTGGACCTGGCCTCCATGCCAGAGATTGCCCTTTTCTAGAGACGGGTGCCTGGCTGGCTGGGGCACCCAGAAGGACCCTGGTGCTGTGTGCTGATCCCAGCCTCTCTTCCCAGGAATCTCTCACCTTTCACCCCCACTGTCTCCCGCAAGACTGGCTCCAGGGTCAGTAGGATGTTCTCAATGTCCCACAAGTCCCCACCACCCAAGGTGCCTCAGCCCAACCGCCTGGACGAGGTGTACGAAGCTCTCAAGAAGGGCCTGACGTAAGTGCTGGGTGGGTGGAGGCAGAGAGCTGAGGGGCATGGGGACAGCTTGTGACATGGCTTGGTGTTGGCAGGTCTCTGCTCCCACCAGGCAGAGACATGCCAGGTCTCTTGGGCATGTTGCCTTGGTGTCCCAGATTGTGTGGGGTCCCACATCCCACCACATCCCATGTAGAGGCATATATGGGTTCCCACACCTGTGTGCTGGAACAGGGAGTGGAGATGTGTTGCCACATGTGCTGGGTTGGTGTGGGCTGTGGGGAGCAGGAGCCCTGGACACAGCATCCCAACCTGACCCCCATGGTGTGGTTGCCCCCAGAGCCTACCTGGAGGTGCACCAGCTGGAACTGGAGAAGCTCAGCACACAGATCCGTGAGTCCAAGAGGAATTCACGCCTGGTGAGTGCCGCTTGGGAAGAGCCTTATGGGGAGTGGGGCTTTGGGTAGGTAGCTGGGGTTGTGGGCACAGCTGGGACAACTCATCTGTGCCTGGAGCAGAGCCTGATTCTGTGGTGGGGTCGTAGGGGCCCAGGCTGTGGTACTGGGGCTCCCATCCCTCTGTCATGCACTCTCCAGCCCTGACTGGGTGCTGCATGTCCCACTGCCGTGCTATGGGTGGTGGGTGCCACGTGCTGGGTGTTCTTTGGGTGGGCAGAGCTGGCTTTGTGCTACGTCTTATCCCTCTCATCTTTCCTCCAGGGCTTTCTCTACGATCTGGATAAGGTAAGCGGGATCAGTGTCTCATCTCCCTTGTATTCCCCTTCCTTGGGCCTGGGATGTGCTACTGCCAGCTCTGCTCCGCTAGCACTGCCCTGCTGTCTTGTCCTCTGGGAAGGAGAGGGTCTGGGAGTCCATAGGCAGGGTGGCCCAGGTGGGCAGGGGATGAAGCAGAGATGATCTTGTAACCCCTTTCAGGCAAACAGAAGCTATTGTCAGTGAGTGCAGGGCATGGGTTAACTCACAGGCTGGGAAAAAAAGCACCCTGGAGCCTGGCTTGGCTCCTGGAGGACCTTCTGGACCACAGGAGTCTGGAGGAGGCTGCAGCACATGGGTGCTTCCCACTGCCTGCCACCCTGCAGCTCCCAGGCAGGAACTGCCCCAGCCTCAGCGCAGGGGACGCAGAGGCCACATCCTGACCTGTGGCTCCTCCGTGGAGGGGCTGCGCTGCCGCTCACACCGTCTCCTCTGCTTTTCCAGCAAGTGAAGTCAATCGAGCGCTTCCTGCGTCGCCTGGAGTTTCATGCCAGCAAGGTGAGAGCTGGGGCAGTGCTGGGGTGGCCGTGCTGTCCCCAGCCCTGCGCCTCACCGCAGCTGGGGCCTGTCCTTGCAGATAGATGAGCTGTACGAGGCTTACTGCATCCAGCGGCGGCTCCGTGATGGAGCCCACAACATGGTCAAGGCTTACAGCACAGGCTCGCCAGGCAGCCGCGAGGCACGCGAGAGCCTGGCCGAGGCCAGCAAGGGCTACAAGGAGTACACAGAGGTGAGGCAGCTGCCTGGGTGGGCTGACAGGGTGCTGAGTCCATGGGTGGCTGCTCATGGGTCCTGTCCATCCATCTGTCTGTTCCCAGAACATGTGTATGTTGGAGAATGAGCTGGAGAGCCAGCTGGGCGAGTTCCACATCCGGATGAAAGGTACCATGTCCTGCTCCATCCCTGTCCTGCTGCCTGCCTGCCTGCCTGCTGCCTGCTGACGCCCCTCTGCCTTCTCTTGCAGGATTGGCAGGCTTTGCCCGGCTTTGTGCTGGTGACCAATATGAGGTTGGTGGGACCATATGGGTTGGGTTCTGCTCTTCCTCTGCCCTGTTGTCCTTGGGGTGTCTGAGGGGTGTAGGTGGGTGCTGGCGTGGAGGGTGTGTTGCAGGGTGGTGGTGGGTGGCATGGGTCCATGGCCATGCCTAGGGACATACAGAGAGCACCCATCACCCTGGGGTCGTGTCTACCCCTACCCATACCTCTGCATCCCCAGATCTTCATGAAGTATGGACGGCAGCGGTGGAAGCTGCGAGGGCGCATCGAGGTGAACAGCAAGCAGGTGTGGGACAGCGAGGAAATGGTTTTCTTGCCCCTCGTCACTGAATTCCTCTCCATCAAGGTATAGTGCATAAAAGGACAGGGATGGGGTGGGCCAGCTGCATCACAGAGTCATTTAGGTCAGAAAAGATCTCTGTGATCATCAAGTCCAACTGTTAACCCAGAACTGCCAATCCCGCCATTAAACTGTGTCCCCAAGTGCCACATCCACATGTTTTTTGAACATTTTCAGGGATGGTGATTCAACCACTTCCAGGGCTTAGTTCTAGCACCTCACCTAAACATCACCCTTGCTGGCCCATGGTTTAATTTCCTCATCTCATTCCTCTCCTCCTTCTCCAGGTAACAGAGCTAAAGAGCCTGGCCAACCACGTTGTGGTGGGCAACGTGTCCTGTGAGACCAAGGATCTCTTTGCAGCTCTGCCCCAGGTAGTGGCTGTGGATATCAACGACCTGGGCACCCTCAAACTCAGCCTGGAGGTGATCTGGAAGTGAGTACCTCAGCAGGCATTGCTGGTGGCAGATGGAAGTGCAGGGGATGCCCAGCAAGAGATGACAGCCCCAAGCTGTCTGCCATCCCACAGCTGGGCTGTAATTATAGAAAACCAGAGCTGGTCTGGAGGGGGTCCTGGTGTCTTGAGACCACCGGGCTGGTGCATACCCCTCACCTCTCTGCTGTCCTCCCCAGCCCCTTCGACAAGGACGACCAGCCCTCGGCAGCCAGCAGCGTCAACAAAGCTTCCACGGTGAACAAGAGGTTCTCCACCTACAACCAGAGTCCGCCTGACACGCCGTCCCTGCGGGAACAGGCATTCTATGTAAGTGTGCACCAGGCAGGGCTGCTCAGGAGACATGGCCAGTGGAGGGGTCCACACAGGGATGTGCCTAGGCAACGTCTCAGAGGGTGGCACAGCTCAGGGATGGGTAGGCAGCTCCATCCTCTCCAGCCATCCCACCAGGACTCCCCAGTACCGGCACCGGCTCCTCCCTCCCACGTTCACAGCTCCTCTTCTCTCTGCCCAAGAGCCCGGAGCGGGCGGCTGACAAGCGTGGTTGGTCCTTGCTGGACATCTTTCGGGAGACACTCTTCGAGAAGCTGTCTCAGAGCTGCTCCTGCGGCGATGTCTCCTCGGCCGAGCTCGGGAGATGGCCGCAGCAGGGCCGCGTAAGTGCGGGGCTGGAGCAGGCCAGTAGCTTAGCCCAGCGCTGTGGCCATCCCGCAGTAGCTGTAGCTGGTCCTTGTCTCCTACTCGCTATCCCTCGCTGATGCCCAAAGGCCTGATTCTGCCAGGCTGGGTCTGGCTGGTCCTGCAGAGCTAGTCCCCAAGCTAGGGGAGCCTGGGTTCACTCCTGTGTGAGAGCTGGGCACTAGTGAGTAGACAGCTTCTCTTGTCCCTGTGCTGGTGGCATTGGTGATGGTGATGGCGCTGGTGAGATGGTGCTGGTGTGGCACTGGTGTGATGCTGTCATGGTGCTGGTGTCACTAATGTGGAATTGGTGTGGCATCGGTTCAGTGGTGGTGAACCACAAAATTGGTGTGTGTCCGGTGCTGTCCCCACCAGCTGGTGCTGGGGCTGTTGCTGTCCTTGCAGCCATGGTGGTTGGTGTCCTTGGCTCCATGTGTTGCATCCCACTGTATTGAGGGACTGCTGGCATATGGGGCTGTTCATGGGGAGCTGGATTGCCTGCTGGCATTGGGTGGGATCCAGAGCTGGAATCTGTCAGGTGTTTGCTGACCATCCTGCTGTGTCAGCAGGGCCATGGCAACCTCAGTGCCCTCCAGCTCAGATCGACCCTGTCCCTGCTTGACATGTACACAACTGGAGGAGATGGGGCAGCAGGAGCAGGGTCTCAGCTGACACCATTCTTCCCCTCTCCAGAACATGCTGCGGCGCCAGGAGGAGCTGGAGAACGGCACAGCCTGGTCCATCTCCTCTGAGTCCTCGGATGACTCCTCCAGCCCCCAGCTGTCCAGCAGCGCCCGCCATGCCACACACAAGCCCATCGTGCAGCCTGAGGTGCAGGCCTCCGCCCCTGCCATCGAGATCTCCTTCTCCCAACAACCAGAGGAGGCTGATGCCATGCTTGGGGCCAGTGGCAGCAGTATCCCCTCTGCCGGGAGCCAGCCGGAGGAGCCAAGCAGCCGTAAGAAGGAGACAGTGGCCAACGGGCATGTGCCCTACTCCCGGACTCTGAGCCACATCAGTGAGGCCAGTGTGGATGCCACGATGGAGGTCAAGACTGCAGAGAGTCCTTGGGAGCCTGCGCCCAGCACGGAGGACACAGGGATGGGCGAGCAAGATGTACACCCTGTCCCTGGTGCTGCAGTGGCAGCTGCTGTGGCAGGGCAGGACAGGGCCACTGAGGCCAAGCCTCGCGCCTCCGTGGCATGGGCCACCTCCTGCGAGGAGGAGGCTGGCAGTGCAGAGCCAGTGCAGAGCCAGGCGCCAGCACAGAGTGACTTTGGCACTGGGATCCCCACAGCACTGGCACAAGCCTCTGCAGAAGAGAGGCCCGTCCCAACCCCACCACTGCCCACCAGCATCCCTGAGGTGCCGCGGGGGAAGATGGTGGATTCAGGTCTGGAGGAGGCAATTGGCCTCCTGGGCTCAGCTCTGGATGATTATCGGGGACAGTTCCCGGAGCTGCAGCCCCTCGAGCGGGAGCTCAAACATCTGGAGGAGATGCTGCTGGTGAGGGGCTCCCAGTGGTGCCATGGGGTGAGGGTGACAGGGTCATCCTGGCTGGCAGTGCCTGGGGATGATGGGGACAGGGCCAGCCATGGTGGCAGTGCTCAGAGACAATTGAGACAAGACCATCCCTGCTGGCAGGGCCTGGGGTGATGGAGATATCCCTGCTGGCAGTGCCCAGGGGTGATGGGGATATCCCTGCTGGCAGTGCCCAGGGGTGATGGGGATATCCCTGCTGGCAGTGCCCAGGGTGATGGGGATGGGGCCATCTATGATGGCATAGCCTGGTAATGCAGCTGGCAGGGCTGTCTTGGCTGGTGAGCCAGGATCCAACTCCACCATGCCTTCCTCCACAGCAGAAGCAAGGCGTCTTCCTCAGCCGGGCTTCCAGCATCAGCCTGACAGTGGAGCACGCGCTGGAGAGCTTCAGCTTCCTCAACACCTCCGACATGGAGGACTCAGAGGGCTCTGAGGAGGAGCCTCTCCAAGATGAGAGGTGCACAGTGGGGCTCATGGCATGGGGCACAGGGCAGGAGATGGCCTTGGGCAATGGGGGATGTTCAAGGGTGCCCAAGCATATTTAGACCTGTTCGTCACAGCTTAGGGAAGGTCTAGGTCAAGAACCAGCAGTACCTGGTCCTGCTGGTGGCACAAGGTCACCCTGCAGCTCTCCATGAGGGGTGGAGGCAGCCCCTGTGCCCCTGGGACTTGTCCTCTGCCCTATAGGTGGGGAAGGGTCAGGTCCAGGCGTCCTGTGCTGATCCACTGCCTTGATCTCTCCCTGGCTTGCAGGAGGGCTGGCAGAGCCCTGCGCAGCACCAGGGCCCCCAGTGCTGGCGAGATGGGGGCAGATGACACCGGAATGTGCAGTGGTTCTGAGGCCAGCACTGACCCCATGAGCACCGGCAATGAGTTCCTGGATAAGGCTCTGGTGCTTCACCTCAACAACTGCAACCGCCTGCTGCTGGTGAGGACCAGGGTGGGGATATGGCAGCAGGGGACACCCTGGGGTGGGCTGTATGTATCCCCTTGAAGGGGGTCTTGCTGTAGCCTGGAGGCTGTGATGTGGGCAGTGAGCTCTGTCCCTGAAGTGCCTGGTTTGGCTGTGCCTTGCAGAAGCTGGGCACCTTCGGTCCCCTGCGGTGCCAGGAGATGTATGCCCTGGACAGGCTGCTGCGGGAGTCGCAGGTGCTGGAGATCGTGTGCCAGCTGACAGAGGAGCGCGCAGGAGCAGCCAGCTCGGCCGCTGATGGTAAAGAAACACAGCTGAGGGGACCCTCTGTGCCATCCTGGAGGCTGTGTGAAGCCTGTGTCCACTCATGGACATGGCTGGACCATGCCAGACAGAGGGCAGGAGTCACCCGCCTGCTGTCATGGCCTTGGGTAGGTCTGACAGTGCCTGTCCCCACAGTGGTGCAGTTCTCGACACGGAAGGAGGGCGTGCTGCCCCTTTGGGACCTCTGTGTGGAAGTGCCCAACATCTACACCTGCCCCGTGGAGCGGTTCCTGCAGGTGCTCAGTGCCCAGTATGCAGCTCCCATCAGCGAGCAGCACTCTGGTTTGGCTGATGCTGGTGAGTGGGTGCCCAGGGGTGTTCAGGGAGCTGCCAGCCTCACTCAGTGACCATGAGTGGGAAGATATGGGTGCCAGGAGCTCCACAGAGGGGTGACCATGGCTGCTGCACATTGTGATCATGATTCTTTCCCACAGTGTGTGTGAAACTGGTGGAGGACGTGCTGAATCGGCGACTGCCCCGGCGGCCCGGCAGCACCCAGAGCGAGCAGGTCACCATCTTCCAGTACTGGAGCCACTTTGAGTCGCTTGGTGCCCTGGTGCTTGACACCTACATGATGGAGCTGGCAGAGGAAGGTGAGTGTCCTCCCACCCTCCTTAAGTCCTGGGATGGAGTGCTTTATAACAGTGATTGATCACCCTGCAGCAGTGCCATGACCATTCTGGGGCATCACCAAGAGCCTCAGCCATCCTTTGGGTGGGCAAGGCAGTCTGATCCAGTCAGTCCCATGTTGCCTTTCCATATCCTTGCTGTAGGTCCCCCAGTGTCTTGGGGAGCAATTCCATGCATTGCCACCTTGTGTGGGGCCCCCTCTGCCCAGCATGGATCCAAGGTGGTCAGGGATGGGTGGCAGGGGTGTGGGGGCAGTGCTGTGTGACTCCCCACACCTTGGATGGCTTCCCACAGCACTGCTGGCACAGAACCTCAACTCGGACGACCAGGACGTGGTGCTGCGTGCCCTGAAGCGCATGCCCGAGGGTCGCCTGAAGAAGGAGGGGCTGAAGGCGCTGAGCCTGCTCCTCGTGGAGGGCAACAGCAAGGTGGTGAGCGCTGTGTCAGCCCAGCTCCGCAGCCTGGCAGAAAACCCCCGCTTCCGCCAACGGGTACGTGCTTGGCAAGCCAGGAATGATGTGGGCTGGGGCCACAGCCTCCAGGGTGCTGCCCCTGCTCTGCTACAGATGGTGGCACTGACTCCCCCATCTCCCCCAGGCCCTCGTGTGCTTCCTGGAGCAGCTGGAGGATGAGGAGGTGCAGACACGTGTGGCAGGGTGTGCGGCACTGGGCTGCTTGAAGGTGAGGGATGTGGGGAGGAGGCAGCAGGGCTGCATGTTCCAGAGAAAGAGGAAACACAATGAGGAGGAAAAGAAAGAGGCTGAGGTGCTTTTCTGCACCATGGGGGTGCAGTACCCTGTGCTTCCCCATCTGACTGTGTTCCTGCTCCAGCTCTGACAGTTAAAACTCATATCCTTGTCCCTTCTCCTGCAGGCCAAGGAGAGCATCGAGCAGCTGGTTTACCTGTGCCAAACCGACAAAGAGCCCGTGCGGGAGGCAGCCAAGCAGAGCCTGATGCTGTGTGGTGAGTGTCCTGCTGCTTCTCTGCTTGCTCCCCGCCCACAGCATCCCAAGTGGCATCTCCTGGTGCCAGCAGTGCCCGTGGGAGGTGGGGCTCCATGCACTCTGGTTCATCATGCCTTGAGCTCTGCCAGGCAAGAGCAAGCTGGCAGCGAGGGCCAGGCATCCTGTAGCCACAGCACTAAGCTGGGTTGTTATTTATTATTTGCTAGATGGCCCTGAGAGAACCATCTGAGTGTGTTTCTAGGCCTCCAGATCATGGCAGCTGCTGCACAGGTTGGGACACGTGAGCTGTCCTCGTACCCCTTGTCCCTGCTCCGGCTGCTTTGCTCACGAATGTCTCTGTCTTAGAGCCTGTCAGCTGTGTCACGTTTTGGAGTCTGTGTGTCTTGGTTGTTGATAGTGCACATCCCACTGACACTCCGACACATGTAGATGCCTTGTGTCCTATGTCCCAGCAGATTGTCCATGTCACCATCTGGGCTGGGGATGGCTGCTGCGGGCAGATTTGTGGGCAGAGAGCTCAGAGTGAGCCTGTAGCATGGATGTGTGCATCCCTGTGTGTGCCTGGGGGTCCTGGGGGAGCCCTTGCGACCACCATGCCAGTGCATGCAGATGTGCACAGCTGTTGGAGCCACCAGAGCTGGCACAGCCCTGAGCACTGGTACCTTGGCCCCAAGTGAGGCTCTCCACAAGCCAACAGTCCTGCAGCCCAAACACGGGTTATCCCTGCCCCGTGTGGGCAGCTGAGGACAGGATTTGCAACCTCTGAATCAGGAGCTCTGGGGACTTTTTTGATCCAGATCCCAGCTGGGACCTGCTTGGGGGTGTGCTGTAGAGAACAAGAGAGGTTTCCATGCTGTGGCCATAGCACGCAGGCTCAGCTCTTCCAGGTATTAGGCATGTTTCCCTGGAAAGGCCAGGGATTGGCGGGGGACAGACCTTCTGCAGTTTGTATCACTGACCATGGCATGTACTTGCAGGGGAAGATGGTAAATCAGCTCACCGGCGACTGGAGGAGACCCTGGACAGCCTCCCGCGGATCTTTGCACCAGCCAGCATGGCCAGTACAGCTTTCTGAGACGCACGCACACCCACCTGCCATCCCTGAGGGCAAAGGCACTGCTGGGCCGCCCGGGCTTGCACGGACTGGGGACCCGGCAGCACACCGCAGTATTACCCCGCCCGCCGGCAGCTCGCCATGGCCGCACACTGCCTTAGGAGCACCGCTTCCCTGCCCCGGCCACCGGCCCCACGGGTGCCACCTCCACACCACTGGGCAGGGGGCTCACTGCACATCCCACCCTCTGACCGCTATTTAAAGTACCCAGGGAGTCCACCCTTCCTGCCCCCCTCGTCTGCTACGGCTGCCAGGACTGGGGTGGCGGGGAGAGGATTTCTCTGCCTCCTCTTGCCTTCCTCTTGCTCGAGGGCATGCGCCCTGTCCCGGAAGGACCTGCACTTTGGAAACCTCGCTGTTTCTTTCCAGGAGCTGCCAGGGCCATGGGGACTGCTGCCCTCTGCCACCTGGAGTCCCCAGGACTTAAATAAAATGAAATATGAGATATTAATATATTCTGCTGGCGTTTCTTCTTTCCAGCTCCACATGCTCCTGTCCCTCCCTGGCTTGTGGCTGTAGGGAGTGTAGTGAGATGTGGCCTCAGCCCAGAGCCTTTCCTGGCCTGTTGGGAAGAGCTTTGGAGGGCAGGGGCAGGAGGAGTGATAGAGGGACACTCAGATGGATGGACAGAAGCTGCCACCTTTTTTTTTGTTTGTTTTGTTTTATTTTATTTTTTATTTACAGATTTTTGCAGAAAAACAAAAGCAAAAAATTCTTTTCTATATTGTCTCTATAAATCTATATATAATGTAATTACAGAGAATGACTAATTTTGATTTTAAAGCAGAAATAAAAACCTTTAAAGAGTGTTGGTGTTGCTGTAAGGGTGTTTCTTTGGCCCCAGTGCCCTGGGGCAGGGCAAGTTGGGTGTCAGCATAGCTGCCTGGAGGGTGACAGCGGATGTCATGGGAATAATTGTGATTTCTGGCCCTGCAACTCAGACAAATGTTGCCAAAATTTGGCTGCTGGGCATGGGATGTATCACCCAAGGTAGTATGAGGTGGCCACACAGAATGGGGGCACTGAAACCAGGGCTGCCCTGAGGGTGGAAACAGCCCTGTGTGTGTGTGTAAATCCACACATTCCCCATCTCCAGCTGCTGTTGATGATCTAGGCCCTGACTTCCAGTTTGGACCAGTAAGGACCCATGTCCAGCACTGGAAGCAGATTGCAGCAGCTGTGGTAGCCAGGCCATGTTCCCAAATGTTCCCACACCGGATGGGTGTGACAGGGAATGCTAAACCACCCTGTGAGCTGCTCTGCCTAACGGGCTGTGCCTTGTCCCAGGATGTCCGCTGTCCCCACCTTACTGTGTGAGGGACACACCACTGGGCTGGGAGGGAGGCTGCTCTCTGAGTCCCCTCTTGCTGCTTGTCCCTCACCACATTCCCTGAGGCTGGAGGTTTTTTGGAGGTTTTTGTGCCCCTCCTGTGCAGCTCCTCGGCACTGACAAGCTGCTGGATTTTTGGAAGCTTGCTGGGAAGGAAGCAGTTTCCTCTGTATCTCCCAGGAACTTTCCCCTCTTGGTGGCTGTGACAGCATGGTGCAGCAGCATGGCGGGGGCCACCTCCCTGATACTCACAACATGATTGGCTCTCACTGCTTTTATTAAATTTCCTGAGTTCAGTGCCCTTGGCAGTATGTGGTTGGTGACACGGAGCCTTTTGCCCCACCAAGGAGGAGGTGGCATCAGGCTACAAAGTGCATGGCAGAGTGTTGTGCCACCTCCCAATTGGGCTGGGCAGAAATGGGAGATCCTGGATATTTCTGCCTGCATCATGAAGTAGGGCTACTGGGGCCCTTGCTTCTATACCCTGCATGGTGTCACCGTGGGGCTGGGGACCTCCAGAACTGCTCCCCTTCTCTCTGTGATGTGTCTCTGTGGTTTCACTGGTGATTTTTTAAAGCTTGTATCGTTTGCCTGCCTCTTCTCAAAACCTGCCCATCACCTTCTGGTGGTTTAAATCCCTGAATATCCACCATGATGGTGGACCTGGGGAAGAATAACTCCATGCACCACTACCTGATGGGGGAAGAAGCTGTCCCTTAGCCAGCAGTGTGCCCTGGGGACCAAGAAGGCCACTGGTATCCTAGGATGCATTAGGAAGAGCATTGGCAGCAGGGCAAGGGAGCTGATCCTGCCCCTCCACCCCTAGTGAGGCCATATCTGGAGTGCTGTGTCCAGTTCTGGGCTCCTCAGTACAAGAGAAACATGGAGTTCTTGGAGCAGATCCAACAGAGGGATACAAAAATTATTAAGGAATTGGAACATGTCTCTTACAAGGAAAGACTGAGGGAGCTTGAGCTGTTCAGCCTTGAGAAGTTAGGACTGAGAGGGGACCTCATCAATGTCTTTCAGTATCTGCAGGGAGGGTGCCAGAGGATGGATCAGGCTCTGCTCAGTGATGCCCAGCAACAGGACAAGAGGCAATGGGCAGAAACCAATGCACAGGAAGTTCCACGTGAAAGGAGGAAGAACTTCTTCACTGTGTTGGTGACCGCACAAAGGAACAGGTTGCCCAAAGGGAGTGTGGAGTCTCCCTCACTGGAGGTATTAAAAAACCATCTGGACACAGTCCTGTCCAATGCCCTCTAGGATGACCCTACTTGAGCAGAGATGTTGCTCATGATGACCCATAGTGGTTCCTTCCAACCTTACTATTCTGTGATTCTTTACCCCCTGCCAGGCATGGACAAGAACCCCCCTCCCAAGCCTTCATTTTTCCAGCCTTCTCTCATGACAGCTGCTCCAATCCTTTAATCATCTTAGTGGCCCGTATGGTCCTGGGAGGGGAGCAGTTTAGAGCAGCAAAGATGCCCCCAAAGGCAGCAGAGGCAGGGACGTCCCCCCAGTCCTGCCAGAGCAGGGGTGCTGCCATCATCAGCAGAGCTGGGGATTTATAGTCCCCAGGCCAAGCAAGGCCCATCCATCGATGCTTCCCAGGGTTTCTAAGCACATCCCAAGAGGTTACAGCCTTCACTTCCTTCTTCCTCACTGTAGCAGAACATTTTGGGGCTGGCTTAGGCAGATTGTAGCACATTGTGGTGCATGTGGTCCCATCTAGGACACCCCCTCAGCATAACCATTTCTGGATGCAGTTTTATCTGCAGATGGGATTGCAGAGAGGGGTAACAGGGGACGCTGCTGCATCACTTGTCCCTTAGCCTTCTTCCACCTGCTTTGGGACAAGCTCCAGGAGGGAAGCACAATGCTTTTCCCAAAGCACTGCATCACACTGGCAGCTTTAGGCAGCAAGAGATGAGGGATGTAGGTCTCAGCTGACACATGCAACTGCAGACAAGAGCACCTGAGAGGTGTAAAGTGGCCCAGCCCTCTCACACATTTGGTTTGGTTTGGTTTCTTTTCCCCTTTTAATAACTGCTGAGAAAGAAAACAAAACAGCCCAGTGCCCCAGTGGCCAAAGCCATTAATTTAATTCACTCACCTACCTGGGTGTTCTTCTTGCCTTATCAAAACCTTCTCCCCTCCCTGCAGCACAATTCCTTATCTTTCCAAGATAAGCTACACCTTGGCTGTAGAGATCAGAGCAGGAAAGCAGATTTCTGTCAGGGTAAGCAGGGAGTCGCAGGCTACAACAAAATGACTGCTCCTGGAATTGCAAGGAATAATCCCATTATTTATGTGGCTGTAAGAACATGTGGGAAAAAACCTCAGACAGATTGATTTAGGAATCTATTGCCCAGCCCCTTGCTGCGAATGGGTCTGTGCTGGCATTGCCAAAGACCTCTGCCCTATGGACACCACCAGGTCACCTGGAATTGCAGGACTGCCATTTTCACAGGACCGAACTTCAAACAAAAGGTCTTGATTTTTGGACCTCTCAGCTTCATGAGTGAACTCTCTGGGAGCCACTTTCACAGCACACAGGGACGGACACAGCAGTGCAGAGCACGTTTTGCAGCAGCATTTGTTATTTCAAAGGAGACAGTGTGCCAGCACCGCGTTTGTCAGCCAAATCTGTGTCAGCACTTAAAACATCCCCCTCCCGTACGGACGTGCTTGTGCTCAGCAGCTACTTGCTTTTCTTGTAGGAGCTGCAGCCCGTGGGAGGGTGTCTGTGTCACAGTTACATTATCCATGTGCTCTGGTTTGGGGAGGATGTTCCTTTTCCCTGCTTACTGCTGGTTTTGCTTTTTTTTCCTTTTAATTGGAAGGGTACATACGGAATCTGGAGCACTCTGTGGTATCTCTTTTTACCTGCCAGTCTTGTGAAAGTGTCCTGAGGAGCCCCTGAAGACCATCAGCACAATGTTCCCTCCTCTTGCACAGCATCCAGGCTGGTGCAGCTGCCCAGGTTTGACACCAAGAGCAGCCACCAGCCAGAATGACCCCAAGGAGACACTGCCACTTTGTGGCACCACAAGCTCCAATCAGCCCTTGTGCTACAAATCACTTAAATCTTGATGCAAAGTCATTCTGGGGGGTTGTAGTTTATGCCTCTCTGGTCTGAGCAATCTTTGAGTTGGACCTCCCACCTTTTCCCAGGCTTGTGGGAAATCATGTTTCCAAGGCACTCACTGGGGCACTTAGAGATGATTGGAACAGCTAAGCAGCCTGATCTGAGCCACAGCAAAGCAACAGCCTCCTCGTGAGCACTGACGTGCTCCTTGCAGGGCTGTCAGGCACATCTGTATAGGCTTGTTCTCCAGGGACCACTCCTGGGGCAACAGCTGGGGCCTTGTTTCATAGAGAGACCAAATGGTGCTTCAGGCAGCCTTCAAAATTTAATTTAATGCTCTCAAGCTCGACTACTGACTTCCTTAGAGCTGACTTAGAGTGGTGACTCCTGAGGACTGTGAAGGTGATGGAAGCTCAGAGCTGGAATGAGGAGGGTGAGCCCACCCGGGGCCTCAGCAAGGTACTTGGGAGCTCCTTGGCTTAATTTCTTTCCATTCTGCTCATGGGCAAGGCGTCTCCGGGAAAGGCCTCGCTCAGGAAACTTTTCTAGAAGGAGCATCTTCCTCTGGTGTCTAATTTGGACAGGCTCAGAGACTGATATTCCGGAGCATTCAGTTAGGGCTGCAGCTGGGGATTTGAATTCCCTGCAAATCAGCTCAAAAGCGCCTCCAAGTGAGGAAACCCAGGACCAGTAGGGCAGACCCCCAGCTCTCGATGTTGGATGGCCCGGGACACTTCTGGCAAGAGAAGTCCACCAATAGGTGCTTGCCAGGAAAAAAGACTTTTGCTTCCTAAGCAGTGACATTCCTGCTAGAAAGGTGCGACCATTTGCCATGGAATGGCTCAAACAAAAGGCAGAGAGATCATTAGCAACCATTTACACCCTGCCCTGGGTTAGTATTTAAAGCAGTCTAAGAGGCAGTTTTACCCACAGCCACTGCTCCTCTCCATTTTGATTCGTGCCTGAGCTAAATTTTGAGCTTAAAGCAGGATTCATGGCTACAGACGAAAGATATGCCACTCTCCCAAAAATTACAGCATGAGAATTGATGGCTTGACAGCTTAGAATGTATGTGATTTTTTAAAAACTCACACTACAGAAATGTTCTGAACAGATTTTTTATGCTGTGCTAACTTAATTTCCTTCTACACCAACTCATCTAGTGGCTAAACTGAAGGCCATGGATGTGGATTTTTTGTTTGGTTTTTTTTTTTTTTATTTTAGCAAAGCTTTTGATTGTCCAACATTGGACTCACAAGATCCTTGTGAGGTTCCTTCAAATTCAGGATATTTAGTTTCGATGGTTCAAATTTCTCATGCAACAAAGACCCCGGAGCTCACAGCCGTGGGCTACAACGTCACCCCTCATAATTAATGGCCACTTTTTATCATTGCTTTGTAGATAATTTATTTCTCCTACAGCCACGTCTGCATCCACACAGCTCATCCCCTCTGGCCCCTCGGTAAGCTGCCAATGCCCCACTGAAACAGGCTAATGGACTTATCTTGCTGTCATGATCCCGAGAAGGAAACTTGTTCTGGGTTGTCAACAACCTCCAGAGGAGTACTGGTACTCAGAGCACAGCCCACGGCGCTCTGCTGCTGTGCAAGGTCTTGAGAGAGCTTAGGTTTAGGCAGGAGAAACCCGTAAAGCCGGGTCAGGGCCTGATCTCACTCTCAGCCCAACTCCCCTGGCAGAGGGACCCTTCTCTCCACAGCACAGCTCAGCAAGTCATCACCATCATTCACACCAGCATTTAAGGGCACAGTTTACACATGCTAATGTATGCTAATGTTTTCTGATGGGTTTGTCACTTGTTAAGCAGGTTGTGGTAAAGCCTAGGCTGTTGAGCAGCTTTTACCCCGACCTGCAGTGATATCTCAAGAGGCACAAATTGGAGGAAAGATTTCTAACATGGATTTCAACTCACACAGCCTTAAAACTCCCACCACAGGTTTGTGTTGGGGTTTCTTTACATTTAGATTTCTCTCTGAATTCCTGGCCTTATTGTCCTCCAGCGACTGATAAGGGAGTAAGAGGAATAAAAAATGCAGCTTCCTTCCAATGCATCTGATTTTTGAACTATTAATATTTTAACCCATTACTCTTGCTCCATTTCACATGGATTTATGGTAAGAAAATACCAAGAGGATGCAGCATGAGATCATAGAATTCTCCTCTCCTCAGCTTGCCTGTCAATCAGCTCTGGGTCTGCTACAACACTGCTGGAGACAAGAAAATATATTAACCCCAGAAGATTCAGCAACTCAGGAAACTGCAGGAAATGAAAGACAGGCAAGCCCCTGTGTATTCTCACATAAGTTCATGCATCTCACCAAGGGTGCTGTGGCACTTTTCACTTTTTGGGGATAAGCTGTGGACAGAAAACACCATGGTGTCTACCTTCTGATGGAAATCAACCTTGCTGACTTTCCCAGAAACTCCCTACTAGACACCTGGCAGCACATCTACCATTCCTGCTGTGCAGCACATCTACCTTTCCTGCTGCTGTGGAGCTGGTTTGTCCTACTCAATTATATGCTTGGCAAGCCCAAGGTCCTTACAAACACCAGGCAAACACCATCTTAAATCACAGAATTGTAGAATCCTCGGATCTTCTCAGTTGGAAGGGATCCACAAGGACCACCAAGTCCAAATCTTGGTCCTGCACAGGACATCCCCAAGAATCACACCACATGCCTGGTGTTGTCCAAATGCTTCTTGAACTCTGTCAGGCCTGGTGCTGTGACCACATCCCTGGGGAGCCTGTTTCAGTACCTGGCCACCCTTTGGGTGAAGACCCCCTTCTGAATACCCAGCCTAACTCCTGCTGACACAGTTCCACGCTGTTCCCTCGGGTTCTGTCACTGGTCACAGAGCAGCCATCGGTGCTGCCCCTCCTGAGGGAGCTGAAGCCCACAATGAGCTCTGCCCTCAGTGTCCTCTTTTCCAGGCTGAACAAGCCAAGTGCCCTCAGCCACTCCTCACATGGCTTCCCCTCTAGACCCTAAGTTCAGTCACTTGTTGGTATTTACAAAACTGTCCTATGACTTTCCTGCTGATTAATTCATGATTGTACTGACTCCTCTTCAGCTTAAGGAAAGTTCGGGTCTTTCAACCAGGCCAAATCCCTCCTCAGCACAGAGGATGGACTTTCCCTGTGGCCTCAGTCTCCTGGGGAGCCCCTTCCCACGGAGCTGAGGCACAGCCGGCTGCTTTGAAAGTTTCGCAGAGGTGAAGGGGCAGTTTTGGCTGAGGTGAAGGGGTCAGTTTCTGATAAGGTACAGGGAGCAGTTTTAGATGAGGTGAACCGGGCAGTTTAGGCTGAGAGGAAGGGGCACGTTCCAGCTGAGCAGCAGCGTGCAGAGCTGGGACTACCCGCCGTAGCCCGGCTCTCGGGGCAGCACTCACAGAGGAGCCGCCCGGGGCTCCCCTCACGCCGCCCTGCCGGGCGCGCGCCGCCCTGAGGGGAGGGGGGGGGGGAGGGAGGGGCGCTGCCTCCGGCCCCCCCTCCGCCCGCCCCTCGGCGGCACGTGACGCTCTGACGCACGCACGCACAGGCGCGCGCTGCCTGACGCCGCGGGCCCCGCGCGTTTGAAGTTGGCGCGCGAGTCGCGCCCTCGCTCCCCCCACCCTCG
>VWZP01005243.1:235801-294391 GCA_013396995.1 Dicaeum eximium | reverse complement strand
GCCGCCCCGCTTCGGGCCCGGGGTCCCCACGGGGATTCAGGCTCCGATCGGGAGCACCTGAGCTGCCACCGAGCCGCCGACCAGCTGTGTCACTTGCTGGGACCTGGCCTGGCTGCCCGACTCCCGGGGCACCTCCCCGGGAACCTCCCGGGCCTCCGCCGCCGGCCGCTTGCCCAGGGATGGAGCCCGAAATCTCATGTCAAAGGACGGCGTTATTCCCTCCCTTCCATGGGTCTGTGCTGCTTGGGGGGGGAAGCACAAAACCCCATTCTTTTTGTGATGCAGGGGAGGAAACCGCACATGCTCTGTGTCCAAAGGCTTTGCTGTTTGTTCTCTACATCAGCTTCAAATTTCTTAAGAATATATGTTTATATGGCATCAGATTTGGCCTTGTATTAACCTTGTGAAATGATTTCGATAAAAGGGTTTTGTCGTGTTGTATGGTTCCTTCTCTGTTCCGTGTAATCCTTAGGACTTGGCTGTTGGTGAGAAGGACCTCGCTTTCCTGTTTGTGACTTCCTATTTTTTTGCCGAGCATTCCTCCCCTTAAATACATGCATGGCTGTTCCTCATCTCTGCCCAGTTACTGAATTCTGGTAATAAAGTCCAGAGGTGTCATGAAAATCATCTAAAACACTATTTACCACTTCCAGTGTATGTGTTTTTGTTTCGGTGCAGGAAGTGTGTAAATATCATCTCAATTTCTCCAGTTTATTCATCTTCTGCAGACCCTGTTGAATTCGTAGGAGCCCGTTGAGTATTAGAAATAATTCCATGCTGTATTCAAGCTATTCTTACTTAAACGATCTCCCTAACACTTTCCTTCAGTGTAGAAGGCATCAGCAGAACTGAAGAAAGGTGCAATTTTAGTGTAAGGGCAAAGCAATGCTTGCTGCCTTTTTTTTTCTACGTTGATGGATATTTACTTCCATTTTGTTTTTCTTCTGGATGTGTAGGGCTAGCTCGGTTTTAATGTCATCTGCTGTGCATGAATGGTTATTAGGATGTACAGAAAGACTCAAGAAACTTTTGTGGGGTATTTTTGAGGAGTAATATCTGAGCAAAAGGTGCAAAACCCGAGTTCCTGTAGCCTCAACTGAAATAATACAGCAAGGCTCGTCCATTCCAGACAGAGCTGGGAGAACTGTCACTACAGCGTTAAGTTTGCTGGTGACTCGTGCCTGCAGAGTTATTGAGGGAAGGAGCTATTTCAAGAGCTGTTTTCGTGTGAGCAGGCTGGATCTTGACTGTGATCCGTAGCTAATTTGTGTGCATTCTCACCAGCTCTTGGGGCTGCAGGTTGATACCCGCCTGCTGCGCTCCCAGGGCTGTCTTGAAATGCCAGAAGCTGACCCGTGTTATTCTTCACTTTATTCAGCATTTACCTGAAAAACCTAATTAGATAGGATTACTAACTTGTTAAGAAATTTCTGTGCACAGCCTACTCCAGAATTTAATTTCTTCTCCTTGCCTTAGGACTTCATGTCCAAGAACTCCTGCTTTTCTAGATTTTTTGGAAGTTGGATGTTGAGTATTATTAGGCCTGTCTGTTCTTGGAGCAAAGCCAGCGTATTCCTTGCACTTATCCCTCATACTTAAACAGGTTCCACTGACCTCTGCATGGCTCTCCCTGCTCTGGCCGAACAGTTTTTTGTACATTAGCTCTTCCAGCTACATTATTGATTATATTTGCATAAAAACTCCCTAATTCCCCATCCTGGCAACTTTCGCTCCTCTTACCTCTGTACTAGAGAGGGAATGCTCAAGGGAGTAATAAGCATTAGAATCCCAAATGTGCTTGTATGTGCTCTAGAAATGTGTGTAATAAGGAGCAGCCAGTGCTTTACCTGAACACGAGGACACACACTGACAAGAGCTGAAAGAAACCAAAGCTTTGACTGCTTGTTTTGTGTTAACTTACTGAACTGTACTGATTTATTTGCTTAACTGTAAACCCCTGTTCATCCATTTGGCTTTAGTTCAGATGCCCAGTTCACTCTTTGTTGTACTAAACCTTGAAATGTCAACACAGTATCAAGCTCTGCTACTCTGTAACCTACATGGTCTTAGAGACACACATAGATCCAGGAAATTCCCTTTTTATTGGTTGTATTTAGTGTTGGTAACAATGGTTCAGGTCAGACCCTTGTTCTTTCAGGTTTTTTACTGAAACTTAGAAAGAATCTTTCCTGTCCTAACTGTAGCTGAAAATACTGCTTCTTACTGTGCTGAAGGATATTTGAATTTCATTTCCAACACCCTGTTCTGCTGCTTCTCCCACATCTCTCCAATAATTCATCAGTCTTTAGGAATTAAGTGAGGTATGCTTACCCCAGACATATTTAATATGAAAACTAAAATATCAAAACTGAGTTGCTGCTCAGCTGAGTGATCTGTTTTTNAAAAAAAAAAAACTCAAAAAGAAGAGCAAAATAAACAGAAGGTGAGTAGGGAGTTTTATGTTTCAGGTGTTGTTAACATTCAAGTAACTGTACACAGAACAACTCGGTTTGGGTATCTAATGAAAATTAAAGCTAAAGTGAAGTTTTCCACAGTATTATAAAAACTTGGAAGCTATAAAATCTTAATTTCCTTCCAATGTGGTTCTTAACAGGTGAAAAGAGAAGTAGTGCAGAGACAGCTCTCAAGAATGGCGCAGTTAACGTGTGTTGGCTTAGGGGACATCTCTGATAGAATGGACTCCCGAAGCATTATTCTCTAACTATCCCTACAGGTGAAGTTTTGAGTCATATTTAGAGTTGCATTTCTTCTGTAAAGGTTTGTTTTTAGAGATCACCTCAGTTCAAGCCCTCCCACAGTTTGTGTGGGGCTCATATTAAGAGGTGAGGCCGGGAATGTTTGAAAGTATTTAAAAGCACAAGGGCGGTGATCAGTAGGATATGCTGACCAGTGGCACCAGCAAGGGCTTGTGTAATGGTAGCTGTGCAGCAAGCTGAACTACAGGGTATTTTTTTTTCTCCCTGTAGTGCAAGTAGTCTGCCCAGATACATATTGTTATGTCATTCAGTTAGCAGCAGCATCTTAATTTTCTGCTAAAGCTGCAAACTCATGAAATTCCTAAAGCTTTGTGGGTTTCACTGGAAAGCTTTGCTCAAATGTAAAGACAGGGTTAAGTTCATCTTACACTGAAAATCTTGTTTTGCATATTTTTTCCCATACTGTAAAAAAATTTCTGTTGACATAATTGAATTTGTTAAATTCTTGCAAAACAGAAGGCAAATCACAGATTGTTTGGCATGTGAATTTACCCCTGTCTATATTAATGATGCATCATTAGAAGCCTGTATATGTCTCAAACATCCACAGGTAAAGTATGTAAGAAAAACCAAACACAAGCCAAAACTTTACACAAGAACTATTTAAAACTGCTCCCCACCAGAGTACATTGGGAGGTGAGAGAAACATTTACCTTGGCATATTGATATATTTTTCACCACTGGAATATTTTTAACTGCAGTATTGGAAGGGATATTTTATAGTCAATGCACTTTGGAACAGTAGTGAAATTCCAAGAGGTCAGAGAAGTGCTGATGTATCAGCAAAAGGAGGTGGAGTGGCTGAACATGGCTGTGCAGGGAGGGTGGCAGGAGCCCAGAACACCTTGGGTGTTTGACTGCCTCTGCATGGTGTTAACACACATGTAGTTCACATTATAAGCAGCTCTCCCATTTATTCTTAGTACAGAATTTAGTTAGAGAAAAGTGTTAATCCCAGTAACTAAAGCTTTAAGAAGACAAGAGCTTGTTAAATGTATTTCTTGACTTTTTTAAAGGACTTGATCTTGACAGCCTTACTGTATATTAATATTAGTACTGAGTATCAGTAAATGCCATTTAGTTCAGGATTAGTCTGGGGGTGTACAAGAGTGAATAGTTTCCATGGATATTCGGCAAAAACTAGCAATTGCTTGTCACAATTTGTTTTCATTAATGATTTTGTTGATGAAAAATGTCTTTGAAAACTTGCTCATGATAAACTTCTGGTTCATGGAAAATCACTGGGCACTAAGGCAGCCATTGTGAGTGTCAGATGAAGTAAATCCAGTCCAGTGTGTGTGCTAAGGCTGCTACATGTAAAGCGTTGCACCTGGGAACAATGTATCCCAGCTGAATTTAAATCAAGGCGCATGGTATCTTAGAAAGCAGTGATTGAAGTGTGTTTTGGAGTCATAGTGAATAAACAGCATAAACACAAGTTTCCAAGGTGATGCTGTGACAAAGAACCTCATGTAGTTCTTAAATGCATTAGTGGAATTAGCAGGGGTATGTTCTTGCCCATCTTGTGGGATGGGATGAAATAATTCCCAAAATCCTACATATGGTTTTGGCCACAGCACTCAAAACACTCAAAAAATTACTGTGTGAAAAGGGATTATCTCCAATTTGATGGAAAACTAAGCTGTATTGCCATGCAGTAAAATGTTAAACATGTGATGTGCAGCTTCTCATCAAAACTGAGGTGGCTTGATGAGCGTTCTCAGATATGTCCCTTACAAAATAATACTGGATATTAGTGATCTTGTTCTAGTCTTGCTGACAAACACAATACTAATTTGTAGTCCAATAAGTTAAAATTAAAAGGCTTAAGTTTTTCACATGGAGGGTGATTAACTTGTGGATTGATATCAAGAGCAGTCATGTATTTCTTAATTTCTTAACATCTTTGAATCAAGATTGTGGGGGGAAAAAAATCTGAAAATTGTTTCAGCCAGCTGCAAGGTGCTGACCTTTTCTTGTTTCATATATATTTAGAGAACTGTCATTCATGAGAAGTCAGGCTCGGTGATAAATCAGGGCTGCTAAAGAAAAAGGATGGATAGCACCTCCTCTTCTCTTGAACCACCTTCCCTGTTTTTGAACTGAGAGATGTTTAGGACTTTTCAATCAAGAATGTGATCAAATCAGTAAAATCTTCTGAATGGGGGAAAATAAGCAAATACTGATGTATATCGGAGATGTGTCACATACTGCCCTGTATACTTGGTCCAGATTTGTGACTAATACATCCTGATCGGAGGTTGTGGCACTGGGGAGCTGTTGGAAAGATAAATGTTATTTCTCTGCTGCCAGGACAAGCTGCTGGCTTGTGTCCAGCTCGCTGCCTACAAAGCAGCCCAAGGACCTTGGCAGGAGCACTGCTGCCCAGACAGTCCTTGTATCAGCAAAGGAGTTCTTCCTTCCTGGTTGTAAGCATGGAAAATGCTCAGAGGGTAAAGGAAGGTTATTTTTATTGAATCCACTAAAGAAAACATAGCTCTATCAAATTTTGTGTTACATAAAACTATTTATTGACTCATTTTATATATTGCATTTGTGGGTTTTTGTGTGGAATTATATTATCTGCAGTGATCCTAGTTTTAAACTGGATGCTGAGTAAAATACTGACTTAATCAGGAATTAAACTATGAAGCATAAAGCTGTGGAAGAAGGAGTAAACAGCACAATAATTTTAAACTATGTTAATGCCTTATGTGTGGAGACTTGACACAAGTGTTTGACACCTTTTGAGCTCTCCAGGATGTTACAGTGAATAGCTTGATGGTGGCCTAAGCATCTCTAGGTGGAGGTTGCTGGAATCTAAGGGGTTTTTTCACTTCTTATTTATGTTAAAGAGGTGGGAAGGGGATTTGTAATCTTGAGAACTCAGATCTCAAGCTCAGAGCTACAGATCAAACTTGCATATAATTCATGTGCTCCTCTGCGTGGTAATTCAACAGAAGCACATGATGCTTGAGTTTGGCATTTCTGGTTTCTCCTGGCTGTTTGTAAGAAGGTGAATGGTGTCACTCTGCTGCTGCTCCTTGAGTTCTTCACAGAAATCAGTCTGTGCCCAGTTTGGCTGCTGTGCTTCCCTGTGCTCCCACAAGGCCAAATTCTTGGGTAAATGCAGTGAGTTTTGTGGTGAGCCTGTAGCTTGTAGGAGTAAAAAATTAGGTAAATACACCACAATTGATGGGAAACCTGTTTTGGTAAGAGACTGTGGAGATGCTGTAGGTTCAGAAGGGGCTCTGCAAGTCCAGAGGCAAAGATCCCTAATCCCTTGGCTGGGTTTTGGGATAAGGGTGGTAAACCACAGACATGACTGATTGCTCTCCCTACACAGTGTTTCCTGCTAGAGTTTTTGGAGACAGACTGCTGGACTAAATGGACAGTGACCTGTCTTTGTAGGGCTTTTTTTTTATGCTCATGTTGTATAAAGGAAATTTTTTCCTTACCTATTGATAAAAGCTATACAAGGAAGTTTACAATTCTTGCTATTTTGGGAACAAACACCAAAGCATTTAGGGAGGTAAAAGTCAAGGCTTCCCTGGAAAATTAGTTTGGCTTGCATCAGGATTATTGTGACCCCATCTCCTTCCACGTGTGTGCTGGCAGTTGCATCCCCAGGTGATGAACTGGTCAGCAGAATTTCCTTCATGAGGGCACTAGCATGTAAGTGGATGTGGAAAAAATGCAGCCTCAAATTTGATTTGAGCCTTCATAGAACCATGCCCCAAAATATTTTGGGGTAAGTAGAGGCTTTCTGCAGAGGAAGCCAAGAGCACAAGTAGTAATAGCAGCATTTGGCTATTTGTAAACATCATCTACTCTTTTGAAATGGAGCTGTAAATTTCCCTGTATGTTTAAAATTGTTGTCCAGGCAATTAAGCCTCCCATTATTTAATGTTGAAAGAGACATGGTTTCTCTGGACTGGCTCCTGGAAGAGCCTTTAACTGCAGTAGAACCAGAAGTGATTTCTGGCCAATCACTTCAGCTTCTTGTATAGTTTTTCTGTCTCCTTGTATTTGATTTGCAAAGCTCTTCCCTTGAAACCACTTCTAACATCCAGAGATTTAAAATGAAAGCAGGAGATGCTACTGAATTAAAAATACCCTCTGGTTTTGGTTGTATAATTCTATGACATAAGTTAACAGTATTACATTTTAACCAGTAGCTTTCTCCTGTATGCTAAACTGTTTGCAGTGGAAGTGCAATCTAAACTTCAGTTTTGCTTTCCCAGTATATACTGCAAGGAAACCCCTTAGAGGCACTTCAGGAGTTTCCAGATTACAGGTTGGAAAAAAATGACATTTTTGAAGGCTAGTAGTTTCAGTCAAAGCTTGTCAGATTATTAAAACCTTTCTTCTTTTCTTTTCTTTTTGGAGGATGGAAGAAGTTAGTGTTATCCAGCATTCCTGCTGAGTATGTAACTTACTGCCACTTCTGATCTTTGAAGAGAGATTTGTTGCTTCCTGTGGCAATACTGAATACTCAAAAGGTACTCACTGATTACTTGATCCTTGCCTGCCTTCCATATTTATTAATACTCTTCTCTCCTTCCTGCCAAAGAGCAACTGCTATTGACTCCTGCCTGCTCTGAGCTACCTGGAGCACTGTATGATCCCAGACTTTATGCTTTGCTCCTGTAGCATGTCCTGTTAAAGCAGCTGCATCATCTCCTTGTTCTACCAACATTTTGACCTACATGAAGAAGAGTTTGTGAGCTTCCATGACAGCATGATGGAGCTGACTAGCAAATATTTAGATGTCTCACTAGCCTGACATGATGTCTATAATGTTTTTGGAGACATCTGCTTTGAGTGGCTTGTGCAGACAAATCTTAGGGATAATTTCTCCATCTCCACCAGACTCAAAGAAGAGAGATAACATTGAATGTTTGTCCTGCTGTGATCAGTCTGGCTCTTCCTGGTTAGAAGTGCTTGATTCAGCGCAGTTGTTAGTCAGTATGATGTGCTGCCTCTTGAAACAGGCTGTCCAGTGCTGGCAGCCAAGGGACAATTTTCATCTGCCTTTTGGCACCTTTCCTATTGCCTATCAGACAAGATACAATTTCTTGTTAACATCCTGGAGAAAAGAGCATACAGTAGCCTTTAGTACTCCAAAGACAGATTTTTCCTTTTTTATTAGTTTAGATTTACTCACTGTGGCCCTGGGTTTTCTCCTGCTAATTAAAAATAAAGTAGTGAGGTCTCTTGTCAGTACTGCTTCCTCCTGTTCTTACTGAAGTCCCTATAGGAGCCTTGTCTGATGTGGAGCTTCATACTTCATAGCACATGTGATTCCCTGTCTCCTAAACAGTGAAACACGATATTTGTGCTTTTCTAGTGCTGTTATCCTCAATACTGGGTGGGTTTGGATATCCACCACTGAAAGTGCAGGTCTCCAGTAGATTGCTGGGAGTTACTGTCCATCTGTTCATTTGCTGAAAAACTGATCAGTATATGAGAGCTTGCAGAAGTGTTCCAGGGCCTTTACATCTTGTGTGGAAGTGAGTGCTGAGACCAGTAAATCTCAGTTGTAGGAGCATCATAGTTATAACTGCATAGATGGAAAAAAGTCTCAGTGTTCTGTGTTTGAAGTTTAAGTATATCCTTCATTTTACGTAGTTCCAGAGAATGGTAAAATAATTTTGGCTGGAAGGGACTTCTTGTGGTACCCTGATTCAATTCCTGACTCAGTGCTGGGCCAGCATTGATGCTAGATGAGGTCAATTAGGGTTGTATTTAGGAAATAATTTTGTTTCCACAACATCTCTGAGCAACCTACTCCAATGTTTGGCCACTCGTTTTTGCAGCTGTTCTGTTGCACTTGTCCTTTGACTCACTGCTTCCAAGAGTGTGGCTCCATCTTTTCTTTGCTTCCCTTTGAAGGTAGCAGTGGGATCTCCCCCGGGTCTTTTCACAGCTAACTCTGTCATTCTGCTGTCTAGGTCTTGTATTCCAGCCACCTCATTGTTCTGGCATCCTTCTGATGTGTTTTTTCCCATGTGTTTTAAGCTCAGCAATGGACGTGTGAAGCACATTGCCCATATGTTAAAGATCTTATGGAATGTAAATTCATGCAAGGTATTTTATGCCAGAACATACACCAGGTATTTAACAGAAGTTTAGTATCATCTTTGCAGTAAAGGAGAGTAGAAGTGACTTACTCTCCCTTTGGGATGTTCTCTTGGAGTGGATCAGAACAAGAATGCCTTGCATTTTTGGAGCTCCCTGCATTGTACATTAAAATTGTACATTAGTAGGTTGATACTTTTTGAGCAGTGTCCAAGCAGCTTCAAAACATCTCTTAAAAAACTCCAGTAAATTATTTTCTTATTCAGTGTCAATACCTTGTAAACAGAGAGGAGCAATGGCTGTGCCTTGCATTAACTCACCACCCGTGCTAATCTGCAGAGATCCCTGTGAAATGTTCTCTATTTGTGTTGTCTTCAGTGTAGAAAAGAGCTGCAATTACTGGTTTGTTTTCTCTTTCCACTCGTAAGAGTTTGGGTACAATCTTTATTTAAAACGGCTTTCTTTACTGTTAAATCATTTGCCAAGCAGAAGATTAGGTTTGAAAACTGGAAGAAAAGTATTTTTTGATTCAAAATTTCAGGAAAATCAGAGTGGATAAAAAGATGCTTCCATTCAATTCAGTGTTTTCTGTTGTCCTCTTGTGCGTGTGACAAAACTTCTAAGGTGATAATGTTCCACGTGGGAGGTGTTCATTTTGTATCAAGTGTCTTCTGAAGGAAGAAGTCCTTCTCTCTTGAGGCTTTTCTGTGTTAATTGACAAGTTTGTCAAGTTCAGGAAATCTTTTCTGTGCTGTTGCACAGCACAGAACCTGGCAAGGATGCAGCTTGCATCAGCAGTCTTAATATGCCCTTAGCAGTGGAGCACACCCCATGTATCCTCTGAGCATCCTCTTTCCTGGTCAGGGCCTGTATGTAGCATTTGTGAATTTTGCAGAATGAGTGTTAAATAAAAAGAGATAATTTCCAAATTTTTTTAAATGCTTGCTATCGCTGAGCATCCACAGCTCCAGCAAACCTTCTATCAGTAATGCTCTTTGAAGCTGCTAAACAATTTAAAATAGACTTGCCAAGTAATAAATGCAGCCAGGACCCAGACTTGAGTGCTTTGTACTAAATAAATGACAGAAGAACCTGGAGGGGAAGCACTTAAATTCAAAGGGTGTGAAATGTAACTAGTGTGAAATCCAACACTGCTTGGCCCTCATTACTGAGTGCAGTAAGAATACGTGCCTCTCTTGAGAATTACTCCTCTGGACTTCCTTACCATTTCCAGGGTTTTTAGCATGTGTGCACACTGCAGACTGACAAGGATTACAGAAAGAAATAATGTGCTTGTAAATATTGTATTTCTATAAATGTGAATATTTTAAGCCCTAATTGATAAGGGTAATGAAGCTTGCTTCAGTGAGCAGAGGTTTGTCTTCTTCAGGGTGGCAAGGTTAGAACTGTGTTAGAGCTGATTTTGTTATTTGATATAAGCAGTATATCCACTGCTGCACTGACAGAGTGTAAGGAGTGATATTTGCTCTCATTTACACCTCTTTGGTGATAAAAACTCCTTCAGTGTGTGATGTGCTGTTCCACAGCACAGGAGAAAAAGGCCATCTGAAGTAGGCAGAGCTGGCTCCAAAATGTCATCTTGCACTTGTAATCTGACGTGAGGCATCTGGAGCTTTAGGTTGTCAGAACTGTAAATGCTAAAGAGTTTGAGAACAGGTAGGTAGAGCAGCCTTTAAAAAGAGCTCAATCATGCCAGTGAAAGTATTAAAGCTGATTAAAATATTCCTTTGGTTTTGCTTATGGCTCTTTTGGTAAGTGAAGGGGTCCTCAAGCAGTTATCAGTGCTGCCCTGTTAGGGGTGTGGGACTACNCCTGCCCCTTAACTTTCTCTTTTATCTAGTTTCACTAGTTCATCTGTTCTGTTCCAGAGTGAGTTCTGACCTCAGGAGCTGCATGAAGAATAGCCAGCATGAAGAGAACAAATCAGTCCAGGCAGAAGTGCAGAAGCGTCAAGAACATAAATGTAAATTGAGGGGGTTTAAAGTGTGGTATGTGTTCCATGCTGAGGCAGTAGTTTCCTTAACATTGTGCTAGTAGAAACCCTTTTGCCCTGCTTCTCTTTTGGCTGCCCTTAGTGTTGGGGCACACCAGAGACCTAGTCTGGATGGAAATAAGTATCTTTGGCTGGGTGAGTTCTGGCCTGGATTGGTTTCCTGACCAGTAGCTGCAGTCTTGAAAGTGCTTGTGCTAACATGAGGAATAGTTGGGCTGATGGAGGGAATGAGTGGGCAGTTTAAAGGCAGGGATGGTTTCTTTGCAGCGTGGGTATGTTTGGAAATGAGACCTTACTGCTTTCCTGGGAGAAAGGGGTTTTTTATTCCAAGGTTGAGTGCCCTTGTGGGATTTTGGGGGTTTTTTGCTTCATCTATTTTAAAGCTTGATTGTAGCACTTTTAGGGCTTGGTGTATGAGAATATTTGAAATACGAGTCCAAATGAATTAGGGGTGTGTGTAAAAGAACGAAGCTTCTTAAAATTTCAGCATGAGGATCACTTTAAAGGACTCACCTGGTTTGATTCTGTTTATGTCTGCTCCAACACTAATTCAGACTGACTTTTCTGTGATTCAAAAGCAAGGATGTCTTAATTTAGGCTCTGGGAGTTTGTCTTGTCCACCACCCTTCTGCCATAGGTGCTTTCAAAACTCTCCTGGAATTTCCTGTTCCTGCTGCAACAACAGTAAACTGCACCTCTGTGTTTGACAGCCTGACATTAGGTTAACTAGCACTGACTTTAGTTTTCCTTATGTGCATCAGGGTGTGATTTGTGAGGTGACTAATAGTTAGTTCATGGGCAGCCGTTGTTCATGGGGTAGGTCCCAAGTTACCATCCCAGGGATAAGCACCTCCTGCTCCTCCAGTTTGAAGCCTGAATTCCCTTGTCCTGGTAGTGTGTCACTACTTAGTGACTACTTGTGCAAAGATAAAAGAAATAGCTGTTCCCCCAAAATTTATTCTTGGTTACTTGTTCATCTAGGTGAAGCCTTAGAGGAAAACAAAATCCAGATGCTTATTATGAAGTCTCTAGAATGCCATGAAACTTGTTGCACAGGTCTTTTTTCAGATGTGGGAGTGGCTGGTGTTGCCATTTTGGTATCATGCAACACTACATCAGATGGCCAAAGAATCCTGTTCTGCTCAGACTTATTTTGAAGAAATACCTTCTTCTGCTGTTAGCAGTTTGCCAGTAAATTAAATGAAAGCCTAAATTAATGTGTGATGGGAGAAATGACCATAAATACTTGTTGATAAAACTAAGAGTATTTTCCAGTATCTACCTACAGTATAAGGCTTCACTTTTTGTGGCAGTGGATTTTACAGCAAGTTTCAAGCAATTTACGTTATTGTATCTGCTTTTCTCTCCATTGTAGGCTGCAGCTTATTACAGCAGAATTAGCAGTATTAGTTCTGGAAGAGCCGTGATCTAGGGTTTTCTGCCACTGTCAGGTGCAAGGATTAAGAGGGAGCTTGTTCACCAAATAGCTGAGGAAAGATGTGGAATTGAGTTTCTTTCTGCCTGGCTGGGGGCCCTGGGTATATGCTCTGTTTCCATGTCTTGCATGAGCTCCCTGAGTTTCTGATCCAAAGTGAAAGGTCAGCTTTATTCTGAGTAATTGCAGGAGATCACAGGTGTGTGCTACTTGCTGACTGAAAAATAGGGGTCAGTGCTGAATGAAGCTTCTCATTGCTTTGCATCATTTAATGAGACACAATGAAATTGGAAAGAGCTCTGCTGGGATCCCTGGGCAGGAGTAGCAGCCAGGAAGATTTCTTCTATAGGTTACAGGAGGAGCAGGGAAAAAAGAAAAGCGGGAAGTAGAGAAACGGCACAAGATGCATTTTGATTCTAACACTGCACCAAGCTGACTGTGGGTGGGGAATGTCCAGTAGCCAGGGACAGGCTTGGCTGTGCCCTTGGGAGTTTGTAGGGGTCGAAGGTAAAAATAACCTTTGATAACATCTGGGCCAAATTAGTTCTCAATCGGGTTCATTATCATTAATTATTCTGTCAGTGTGAAGAAATAAGCTGAGAGCAGCTCTTTGGACAGTGAGTGCTGCGTTTACCTGTCTGTAGAGGCATGAAACTATTACACAAGTTAAAAATCTGGTCTCTTTTCTTGTTAGTGAGGAAAAAGTGGATTCCTCTAGATGTCAGTTTAGTGTAGGGATCCACTTAAAAGCTTTGAATCACTCCCTAGAATAGTGTGCTCTTCTTGCCCTATTTAGACCAACCTCCCAGCACAGACACCTTGGTTAGGTAATCACCACCAACACGGACTGTCTTCTCTGATCCCTTCACAGGGTCAGCACTCAAGGAAACCCTCCTTCTACAAGTCTGCATTTTCCAATTGCAGCTCTCATTTGCATAGCTGGTTTATGTATTTCTTGGGGCATAATCTTGACAGGCCCCTTTTCATGCAGAGAAAAAGCAAAAACTTTTATTAACCTGTGGTGAAGTTTGCTTTTTTTAACTTCTAGGTTTCTTGCTTTTCCTTATGCCCTCCAAGATGCTGAAGTATTTCTCAGAATAATTACTTAATAGTGGGATAATGAGACTGCCCTTTTTTTCATTTAAAGCTGCAATAAATGTTTGTCCATTTTACTCTTCTTGTTTGCTTTTGGTGCCAGTGTTGTAAGTGGCAAGGAGGAAATGAGAAAACAGCTGGAGGTGGGCGTAGCAGTCATAACCAGTGGATATGTAATTGATTGCAGTAGCCAAATGAAAGCCTTAAGTCTTTACTGTGGGAAAATTACTTAGTGAAATAAACTTACCCAATGTTTTAGTTTCTTCTGTTGGTAGTAACTCTTTGGTGTTTAGCATGTGAAAGGCACAGCTGGCCTGTTTGGATGTCTGCTTTAGAGTGAGTTACTCTCATGCCATGTTCATCTCCTATCAGGGTAGCTCTGCTGGAGGAAATGGAAAGGCTGCCTACCTGTTAAACTGCCTTATCTTTGGCTGTGCTTAGCTGGGAGACTTTTCAAGGAAAAGATAGAGCTGTTTCATGGTGGGAAGGAGAATGGCCAAGCACTCCTGCAGTTAGTCTGCATCTGCTCATGCCCTTAAATACTTACACAGACATGTGTGGACTAAGAGCAGGGGAGAACGTCTGTTGTCTATCAACTATGTTTATGTATTTTTTTAATCTTTCTTATTCTTTAAGTGGCATATACAGTGCATAACTGCAGACTCCTAGTTGGAAGTTGTTTATTCTCCTATTCATCTTTCAAAGGTTCTCAGGGAATGCAGGAGAAACGTAAGTCTCCCATGTTTTAATCTTAGGCTTCATTTCCACTCCCCTGTAATTTTTAATAAGTGGCTAATCTACAAGAGTCAAAGCCATGTCAGTTTGAGTGTGATCTGTATGTGGATTGACTTGAATTCAAGGCCTGAATATGGTGCAAGGTGATAGGGTTGTTTGCACTAATGTAGCTGCTGCTACCTTTCATTATTTTATGAATGTCAAAAATTTACTGACAGCATTTGGCTTCATTGTTTCTATTGGAGTTTTAATTTTTTTTTTTCTCAAGTGCATATTACAGCACTAAAGGTACTTTTCAATTGTGTTAGTGTCCCAGCAGTTTTTATTGAGACTGTGCCTTCTTTGGCAAAAATAAATATTTTTGTATAATTTGGTAGGAAACTTGATGCGGTTCAGGGTTCCTTAATTTTAACCTGGCTGAGAGGCAGACAAATGCTTCTTTGGCAGTGGCTTTATTATAAATAACACCACTAAAAAAAATAGGCACTGGCACTCACCATCCCTGTCTCTAGGTTTGTACTTTCTGCATTGACAATGACAGCAAGTTGTTTTTAATGCTTCTGCAATTCCCTTCAAGTACCTAAAGGGGCTTCAAGAGAGCTGGAGAGGGACTTTGGACAAGGGCATGGAGTGACAGGACAAGGGGGAATGGCTTCCCACTGACACAGGGCATGGTTAGATTGGATATTGGGAAGAAAGTGAGTGTATCTGGGCTGAGACTCTCCTGTGCTGTAATCAGTAGGACAGTTGGCACTAAATTACTTTCTCTCAAGCAACCTTTTGATTCCTTTCATTGGAATGAGGTGTCAGTTACATGAAATGCACAGCACTTCTTATTTCTGCTGGTTCCAGCTTTTTAGATGGGCTGTCCCTGAGTTGTTGAGCAAGCTTAGGTCTGTTGTTTGGATGTCACAGCTCCTTACCTGGCTAATTGGATTGTGACAGTGCACTGAGCTGTTTGGTGTCACTGTGTCTCTTGGCAGAGCCTGCTGAGTGAGTCCATGTGTAAGGGCTGGCTTGAGCTATTAGTGGGAATTGTGTTTTCAGATCTTCTTTGGTCTTTTTTTTGTCATTCTCCTTATTGTGGAATATTTTCTCTTTTGCTTTTTTTTTCAGTCTTGATTTACTGCATCTTTTAACCTGCTGCTTTGTTTTCCTTTTTAGATTCAGTCATTGTGGAACCGAGCTGTTGGTGTAAGGTAGCAGTAACTGGTAGGAAGAGAGCTGGAGACAAAAGCCAGAAATAAAAAGTTGAGAGAAACTCTGCAGTATTTATTCCTACTGTTCTGCTATAATGGTCTTAGTTGTAGCAAATGGCACGTGTCCTCCAATAAATACAAAACTTGCCTGTGAGACTCACTATGAAAAAGGAGAATTAGGATAAAGAAAAAAAATGAAAGAAAAAAGAAAAATTAGGGTAAAGAAAGTGAAAGAAGTAGCAAATTATTCAAGACAGAGAGATTGAGAAGTGGCATGGACAGCCAGTGCAAAGCTCACTGCAGCAGACATGGGGTCTTTATGGAGGGCTTATTTAATAGGAAAGTACCCATACATTTTCCTCTCAAATTTAGGGTACATCCTGTGTCCCCACCCTGCAGTTGAAGAATTTTGGAATTTGTAAATCCACACTTCTTCAGAGGCAATCTCGGCAGTTTCATGAGATTTTTGAGCTGTCCAAAGCATCAAGTGATATGACTCCTGTATATTTCTGTAATTTTATATGTTGTTAATATGACATTTACTATATTGTGACATTTCACCTGTGGTAAGAGTTTAGTTTAAAAACAGACATTTTCAGATGCACTAACTTCGATGGAAGGAAATGGACTACAGTGGATACTTTGGAATAGGCAGGAGTAAATGCTGATCCATGTACTGAGTGTTGGAGGCCAGGGAATCTCGGTCAGGATGCAGCAGAGCACAGGGACAGTGAAAGTGGCAGTGTCAGGATGCAGCATGTACTGGGACAGTGGAAGGGGCAGGCAGGGATAGAGAGGTGACATGGAGGTGGCAGGGTCAGGGTGCAGAGGCAGGTAGGGATGGTGGTGGCAGGGATGGAGGCGGCAGGGTCGGGGTGCAGTGGCAGGCAGGGATGGCAGTGGCAGGGTCGGGGTGCAGTGGCAGGGTCGGCTGCAGTGGCAGGGTCGGCTGCAGTGGCAGGCAGGGATGGCGGTGGCAGCCCCAGCCCCGGTGCAGTGCGGCGTGTCGCCGCTCGGGGGCAGCCGTGCCCCGCCGTGTAAGCCCTGATAGCCGCGCGACAGGAAACGGGGTGAGAAGTGGCAGAGGGACAGGGAGCAATAGCGGGGTCTGAGTTTCTTTACCGGGCGGCTGTAAGAATCCATCCATTCCTTTCACACAGGTACACCCCTCACTGTGAGTGTCTTTAACCTGAGTCTTGCTGCAGGCATTTCCTTGGTCTCCCTGTACACCCGCATTCCTAGGCTGGCAAACTTCCTGACAATATGAGCAGTATGCCAAAGTCTTTGTGTATGCCAGTGGCCTGTTCTTTGGTGGACATAGGATTTTCTCCTTTACAAGTCAGAAGTGGTGCCTTCCTGCTACTGCACTATATACTGCACATAGAGGCCACTGGCAAATTTTGACCTGTTGGCTTGCTTTCAGGTGACTTAGCAGCGTTGTTACCAGCTGATACTGACAGTGAATGTGAAGGTCTTTGTGAGGGCCCCACCTCTGCTCAGAGCTGCCTGTGCTTGTATCAAGGTTGCAGACCTCAAAGTTGCATTAGCTTTGCAGAAGGACTTTTGCCATTTTTTCGATCCATCTTATATATTTTATTGTTACCTCCTTGCCTATTTACCACATTTTTTATGTGTTGCTTAGCTGTGTCCTTCCTTTTTTTGTTCAGACACTTGTGGTCACCTGGAAAGTGTTCTCTCTGCAAATACTTAAAATAATTGTAAAACACTTTTGCAGTTGCTGTAGGCCAAAGACCTGCTCTGTTCTGATTGCCTGCTGTCTGGTGTTAAGTACTTAGATCATCTCGTGTACTTCAGCTGTTTGTCCATATGGATTTGCTCCGACTTGAAAAGCTGACGGGTGGTAAAGGAAAGGAGAGGCGGGATCCCTGCAGGGAGTGCGCATGAGGCCATATGTCCCTATTCCTGGGTATCTGGTGCCCTCTGGAGACTGTGGCTGCCCACGACATCACGAGTGTCAAGACACCATGCTAATTTATGCCCCTAGTCTGGGCAGGCTGAAGAACAAGACGAGCTGTATTGTTTTTACAGCAGAAGTGGAGGATACTAGAAAAGACAGCAGAGTAAAAGCAAGAATTCTCTAAAAATATTAGCAATTACATGTCTTATAATTTTTAAAGCTGATGGAGACCTGATAGCTGTGCTTCATGTTTATATCTTGTCTAAAATCAAAATTGAGTACACAAGATTAAGCGTAGATATTTGAAAATAGTATGGGGATTTTAAAGTGTCGAGTTAGCAAGGGAGATTAAATATTTATACTAATTCACTTAGCTGGTCTGAGAGGCCAGTCAGTCTAATGGGAAAATACAGAAGTCTCTTAGCAAATGTGGAACTGGATTCAGGAATTTTTCACAGGCTTAGTGAGGAAGCTGGCTTTTTCGTCACTTTGTTCTTAGCCAAAATTGACCTTGGTACCTTTTTAATGCTTAATGAGGGGTATAAGCAATGGTATCCTGATGCAGAGAAAGTGTTTGGTGTGGTTAGAGACCTCTTTTTATTTTTACGAAGTAAACTGCCTGGAACAGAAACGGACTTACAAAATGCTCCTTTACTATGATCTTATTCTTTTAATTTGGGAAAAAGGCAGCTGTAAAATTATAATTTCTTTTAGCTTTTACTACTCTTGAAATAACCTTCCTGTATAATGAGAATATAAGAGTTTAATATTTTTCCCCAATTGCAGTGGAGAACAGTGGGTGATCTGAGGAGGCACAAAATCTCAGCATTATGTTTGCGTGCAGTTCTGAGGGCCTGAAGCAGAGGAACTATCAGAGTTCAGGCCCACCAAAATGCTGAGCTTCGGTATTGCTGTTTGTTTGTGACTCTATGGATGGATTTAACACAGGTATCATGAGATCCTTAGAGTCCAACTTGCTCAGAGTCCACAGAATTTACACTGAATTAAGATTTTACCTGAGCTGTGTCTCCTGCTATGGCTCATTCAGTTGAGGAGGGAGTGCACAGTGCATCTTCAGATCCACTCAGAGCCCAGCAGTGCCAGAGGTGGGAGCATGAATTGAACTCCAGGCTGCTGACAAGAGACATATTTGCCTAACTCCTTTATGTCCTTATGTTGTTCAGAGGAGTTTAGACTTAAAGCAGTTTGATATGAAATAAGTGCAACTTATGTTCTTGTGCTTAATTCTTAGTGCCTTTTCTTCTTGGAAAAGTTCTGCAGTTCTCAGATGTAATACTTTCTTTGAGGTTGGCTTTTTGATTTTGACAGTGTGGTAATTTTGTACCTTTAAAATTTATAGCCAGACACTGCCTCTGGTACTGCTAAGCTATGTGAAATGATAAAACAAGCTCAGTAAGGAATAATACTGCTGTGCATCTTGCTGGTGGGATTTGTGGTCTTTGAGAAACGGGAACATGCGTATCACTTAATCTCTCTTCCTTGCTTTCCTTCCTTTCCAAGAAGCTGGTACAGTTGTGTCACTGCAGGCAGCATTCTGTGATTGCCTTGGTTTGCAGTGGTGATGGGCTTGTGGAGAACTGCAGCTCTCAGCTCCTGTTTTCTGAATACGATCGGGATGAGTTGGGTGTTTCCAGTTGGGCAACTTCTTCTGTGGGGTTTGTGCAGTTGTTAAATACATTGGAGGGTGTGCAGCATTCATTTTCTTGTTTTTACAGCAGGAAGGTGAAATGGAAGGTGAGGCAGTCGACGCTATTGTGGAGGAATCAGAAACTTTCATTAAGGGAAAAGAGAGGAAAACCTATCAAAGACGCCGTGAAGGTGGGCAAGAGGATGATGCTTGTCATATACCACCAAACCAAGCAGATGGAAGTGAAGTGGTACAGGATGTCAGCAGTGGGGTGCAGATGGTGATGATGGATCAGCTGGATCCAACTCTTCTTCAAATGAAGACCGAAGTAATGGAAGGTGCAGTGACTCAAGAAACAGAGGCTACTGTGGATGACACACAGATCATAACACTTCAGGTTGTTAATATGGAAGAGCAGCCTATAAACCTTGGTGAGCTTCAGCTGGTCCAAGTACCTGTACCAGTGACTGTACCTGTTGCCACCACGTCTGTGGAAGAACTGCAGGGAGCTTATGAAAATGAGGTTTCCAAAGGAGGCCTGCAGGAGGGGGAGCCCATGATCTGTCACACCCTCCCTTTACCAGAAGGCTTCCAGGTTGTGAAAGTGGGTGCAAACGGTGAGGTGGAAACACTGGAACAAGGTGAACTTCAGCCACAGGAAGATCCCAACTGGCAAAAAGATCCAGACTATCAGCCACCAGCCAAAAAAACAAAGAAAAACAAAAAGAGTAAGCTTCGCTACACTGAGGAAGGCAAAGATGTGGATGTCTCTGTATATGACTTTGAAGAGGAGCAGCAGGAGGGTTTGTTGTCTGAGGTTAATGCAGAAAAGGTGGTGGGCAATATGAAGCCACCAAAACCAACAAAAATTAAAAAGAAAGGTAAGTTCCCCATCTGCAAATGGATTTTGAAAGTGCTTTTGTTGTGGTGGTTGCAGTGTGATTGAGGCGAATGAATATGTGCAAGTGGGAGGAGAGCAGACATGCCCAATGCTGCTTGCTCACAATGTAATAGTGCTTGACTGCAGTGTTTCTTGGGCACACCTCCCTTCTCCTCTCTATAGGCTGACAGGGAGATCATTTTCCACAAGTATGATACTGTGGCATTAATATTCTCATACAACTATGATTGAAAAGATTGTTCTCTTTGCTGTACTACACGTGTTACAGTTTGTGTGCATGTTTTACATCAGGAGCCAATGGTATAATTAATTCTGTGGGCTTTTTCGTAACCAATTGCTGGTTGAGTAAGGTAGATGGTGCAAAATACAGTAATACGTGTTTGACTTTTGTTAAAACTGTAAGTTAAGGAACCCTTTTTAGACTGCAGAAGGAACATTAAGTGCTAGCATACCAGTGAAAATTGAATCCAAACCAGCCACAGGCAATGCAGTTGGATTTAGTGGTGCATGGTGGTTCCTTGCACTAGTTACACCCCCAGTAATCTTTCCTCTTATGTTACACAGTAGACCACAGTAGTGTCAAAGACTAAAGATGATTTCCTTCATGACCAGGTGTAAAGAAGACATTCCAGTGCGAGCTGTGCAGTTACACTTGTCCGCGTCGCTCCAACTTGGACCGCCACATGAAAAGCCACACCGATGAAAGACCACACAAGTGCCATCTCTGTGGCAGGGCTTTCCGGACAGTCACATTGCTGAGGAACCACCTCAACACTCACACAGGTGCTCTTGGTTTTGTATGCATTGTTTTTGTAGGATCTGCTCTGCCATCAGAACAAATAGATTGAGGATAGACCCTACTTTGTCTTACGGAACAAGCTAAAAAAGAGGAAATGGCATCACTTTTTTCTGTCTGGCCAGGTCAGGTGCAGAGCTTATCCTGTTCAGAGGTACATAATTGATCCTGGGCTTGATCTCAAGTTACCTGAAGTTATAGAAAGGTTCTTTGCCTTGGGCATTAGCACTCACATTTTCAGCTTGTTGTGCATTACTGCCAAAAAAAGAGTGTAATTCATAATCCCTCATTTTCTCTGCTTATTGAAGTTGTGTCTAACTAGCTGGTTTCTAATGTATAAACAACCAAGTGGTACAAAAATAAAGGAGTCTGTTTCCTCACTGAAAGGATATTAATTCTTTAAGATCTTAAATCTATTCGTTATTTATACAAAACCTCTGACTTTTGTGCATTCTGTTGCTCTAATTTAATCTTTCAGAACATGAAAGCAGTGTTGCTAATTCACTTTAAAAACAACAAATTTTAAAAATCCACAACCAGCGTTGCCCCATATTTTCTTTTGTCACTAAATCTGTGTGTCACTGTCTTCCTGTCTTGCTGCACACTGTTAGGTACTCGCCCTCACAAGTGCCCAGACTGCGACATGGCCTTTGTGACCAGTGGAGAGTTGGTTCGGCATCGCCGCTACAAACACACCCACGAGAAACCATTCAAATGTTCCATGTGTGACTATGCCAGTGTGGAGGTATGGGACGTGTTACAGTGCTGACTGCTTCCTTGTGCACTTCAAAGCTTGTTCACCATCTGTTACAAACTCTGTTCTTAGGCATTTCCTCTTTGGCTATTTGGTTCTGGGCAAAAGAAGTTATAAATCAGGGCTGCTCTTGGAAGCAAATGGTGAGATTTCATCCATGAATCAGAAAGCAGTTTGAGATCACTTACAGAAATTCTAGGTGATACCCATTTCCTCTTTGGAGACAGTAGTTGTCACGGTTTCTTATATGATTTGTCCTTTAAGCTGATTGCAGGAGTTGTAGTGTGCTTCATGTTGAAGGAGACAGACATTTCCTTGCAGTGGGATGTCCTTTCAGTCCACAGTGCCCTCCCATTTTAGAAACATGGATGCTGCACATCATCTGTTTATGCCATGAAGGTGTCTGTAGCTAAAACTAATGAGCCTTTGTTTCAGTATTGGTGAAAAGCAGCTTTGCTAACGTTAGATGATAGCTTAATTTGCCTGAGCAGATTAGACATTCTTGAATGCCTTCCCTCCGTGCAGTATTGTTAGATATTTTATAGGACAGCTTTTTTACTGTGAAAGGAAATTTGAGCCAGATGATGAGCTACATAACTTTGAAAAAATAGGATGTCTGCAGTGAAAGAAGGCTACAGTGGGAGAGCTTGAATAGGGGCTTCAGGGTTTTTTTTCTCATGCCCACGCTATGCCTGCAGTGCTGTCACTTCAGGTCCTGTGGTTTGAGTGCTGAATAAGTTATTTTGCAGAGGTTTTCATAGGATAAATTAGGAAGGAATAACCAAGTTGGTCCTTATGAGGTCATGCTGCTTTTTGTAGGCATAAGTTGGTGATTAAGCAGCATGATTTGACTGGAGCAGAAAATGCCATACCGTTGGTGTTCTGGCTTTGGGCTGGGTTTGTACCTTCTAAATAAAAGCAGAAAAAGAAAAGAATTAAGCTTCCCCACAGTGCTTCCCCACACCACTTCACTGTGTCTCTCCAGGATATTTTAAAATTGTAGGGTGTCTTCAGATGCTGAGATGGTCAATAACAGTAAGGTGAGCAGAGAGTCTAAATCAGGCTTCATTGGGTGTGGGAACAAGCATCAGGCAAGGCTGGGAGTGCAGCTGGGAGATGGAGTGGGCAGGAGCAAGTGGCTGTGTGCAATGGGAAAATGGCACTGAAATGTGCTTGTGTGGTTTTGTGCCTAAGTAAATATAAACTGCCTTAAACTCTTGACTGGTTTCTTATGGTTTTGGCAATCTGGCCTGCTCATCTGTGCTAACTTCAGTCTTGCCCTTGGCTTCCAGGTTAGCAAATTGAAACGCCACATCCGTTCGCACACCGGAGAGCGCCCGTTCCAGTGCAGCCTGTGCAGCTATGCCAGCAGAGACACCTACAAGCTGAAGAGGCACATGAGGACCCACTCTGGTACCATGCCATATTCTCTTAGTGTCATATTGCTGAGGCTACAGTGTCTGCTGACACACAGCAAACAAATACTATTGTGTAGTTTAATATAAAACCTTTATGAAGTGTGTAGCTGAAGAGGATGCACCACATTTTGTAAGCACTTGTAAATTTATAACCTGACCAAATTACTGCACTGAGAAATGAGCTTGGAGGATTCTGATTTCTGGTTTGACTGTGAGGTGATAAAATGCAGGCACCTCTAGTATGAACAGAAGAAACTTCTTCTGTTTGCAGTGTTCCAGCTGAAGAGTAGAGCCATTTGCAGTTTCATGCTTCAGTGCATTTTTAAAAGCATCTCATGCATGTTGGTTCATAAAGATGCTAATTTTTTCTTCAGTATAAATAGGGATGATTTTAGCACAGAATGCCACTGCAGTGCCAAATTAATCATATTGCTAAAATTGAAGGAGGGAAAGATGGCCTTTTATGTATACTTGAACATTCAGAACCTCCACCCCAAAAAAATCTGATGTCACTTGCTCTCTTCTGGCAGCCTGCATGTAGGTCTTGCCTGCATTTCTCAGAGTAAGAATAATTTAACTTCCTTAAGGATTGAACTTTAGTTTCTTTGTAGAAAGATGCTTACTGGAGCCATAACTTGCAGAGAAAGATGTCATTGAGTACTTTGCAGAATTACAATTTCTGTTGTCTAGCTCTGTGTTGCAAGTTTCTGGGATGTTGTTTGGGGCTTCTTGATGAGATTTCTTTTTAATAAAAGTACTTGTTCTATTTTTTTTCTTTTGCTCTGAAGGAGAGAAGCCATATGAATGTTACATCTGCCATGCTCGCTTCACTCAGAGCGGTACCATGAAGATGCACATTTTGCAGAAGCACACGGAGAATGTGGCCAAATTCCACTGTCCTCACTGTGATACTGTTATAGCGAGAAAGAGTGACCTGGGTACGTGTCTCCCAAACGTGGCCATTTGCTGAAGATGGTACAAATCCTCCCAGAATTAGAGTTCACATAACCCAACTCCTGTCTCTTAACCCAATACCCGGTCTGGTAACTGCACAACATGAAGCACAGCTTCACATCTTGGGCTGGTAGCACATACCTTTAGCTTACCATAGCTGCTGCAAGTTAGAACAACTTTCAGTTTCTTCTCAGTATTTGATTTTTTTTTTTTCCAAGCATACAAGGTAAGTTACTCTGTGCCCATAGATGCAAGGCCTTTATTGAGTTTGGACTGACATCTCAACAGCAGAAGGGCTGGGATCTAAAAAGCAAGAAGATCACTTGGCTTAACCTCCTGCACATTGGAGGCCATTAAGTTTCATGCAGAGATATTTTCATCAAGTTGAAACGGTTTGAATTAGACCAAGTATTTAACTTTCCAGGGTTTGAAGCTGTGTACTCAAAAAAGCCCTGAGTCCTTGCAGTAGGACATTCCTTATCTAGTGAGCAGTACCCAGTGTGATTCCAGCAGGCAAGCTCTTATGTTTCTAGAAGGTGACAAAGAATATTGTGCCCAGAGCAGCTGAGGGGAAGGAAGGACCCACAATTCGGCAGAACTTTCTGTCTTTAAACAGAATTATCACCCAAGAATTGGAAGGCAGGCTCCCTTCCAGTAAAGACAAGTGCTACAGTGAGAGGCAGTCTGAGAGGAAGGCAGTCAGTTGATGTCAGGAGCAAACAAGCTGATTTACAACAGAGGAAAACTGATGTTAGCTATGAAGAATTTTTCTTCTAATAATGTTTTAATCTACCCTGAGCTACCTCGTGCAGCTGTGGTATGCTCTTAGTTGAAGGATTTTAAAGAAGTGACTGAAACCTCTGTTGGGGATTATATGCTGGTATCCCTGTTGCCTTCTAGTCCTGTCACTCTGACTTTTAATCCTGCAGAAAATCCTGTTTTCCCCCACCAAATTACCTAGCTTCTGGCTGTATCCAGGCAATTGAAGTTAGTCTTAAACATAACAGTCCACAAGACACTTCAGTTTGACAATCATATGTCATCAAATTCAAGTATCCTGAATCAGCACAGATTGCAACTAATAACGAAATCTTGAATCCTGTGGAAAATCTTAATGGAGTTCTTCTGCAAGCTTTTTCTGTCTATAAATGGTTCTAGTTGGTTTTACTTGGGAGTCCTTGAGGTTTTTAGTTGAATCCTAAATGAACTATTCCACTGTTTTGGCTGGGCTTGGGAGGGAGGATCACTGAAGGACAGTGGGCTCATCTTTCATGCTTGGAAAGCCATGGTGGTGAAAGCTGTTGATTCTTTTTCCTGTAGGTGTCCACTTGCGGAAGCAGCATTCCTACATTGAGCAGGGCAAGAAGTGTCGCTACTGTGACGCTGTGTTCCACGAGAGGTATGCCCTCATCCAGCATCAAAAGTCCCACAAGAACGAGAAGCGCTTCAAGTGTGACCAGTGTGATTATGCCTGCAGACAGGTAAGCTGGGGGCACTGGCACCCCTTAGGAGTGTTAGGACAGGAGCTGAAAGTACAGGATGGAAGTCTTAGCTGTTAGGTTTGATCAAACTAGCTGTCTAAATTTTGTGAAGGGTGTAAAGGAGAGTACAAGTGGCCTTTTCTTGGTGTGATTCCATCCTGTAGAGAAGAACCTTCTAATTCACAGCCTTGATGTATCCATTGACCAAAGAATAAGAATCCATATAGGATGGAAGTAGCTAGGACTGAATATGCCATCGATCAGGTTGTTCTTGCATTGCTTTTCATGATCATGAATCATTCTTTCCCTGATATTAACCATAAAATTTTGGCCTCATTTTAGCTGAAAATCCACTTTTCTGTATCCATTTACACGAGTTTCCATTTTTCCTGTCCGTGCCAGGAGCGGCACATGGTCATGCACAAACGGACCCATACTGGAGAAAAGCCTTACGCCTGTAGCCATTGTGATAAAACCTTCCGCCAGAAGCAGCTCCTCGACATGCACTTCAAGAGATACCACGATCCCAACTTTGTCCCTGCTGCCTTTGTCTGCTCCAAGTGTGGCAAAACATTCACTCGCAGGGTAAGGAATGTGCTTTGAATTTGGGAGGGTTGGGAATGAGGCTTTTTTAGCCAAGGGGAGGGAAATGTTTACCCAAAAGGAAAGGGGTGAGGTACAGGGTAAAATATGAATATTTTAATAGAGCCCTTCTCTTTGAGAGGAAAAGAGAGAATTGAGAATTGGTACCAACAAACATTAGCATTCACATCATGAGCAATATGGAAATGCAACTTTATTCATAAAATTAATGAATGTACCCATTTCCCCTAAAGAATCTCTCTTTAAAAAAACAAGAGACATAGTTACCAGAAATGTGCTTGAAAATACAGAGCCAGAATGTTTGATCCTGCATTCAATGCATGTTTTAACTTTTATTGTGTTTTTGATCTTTCACTGAGTAGAACACAATGGCCAGACATGCTGATAACTGCTCTGGCCTAGATGGTGGGGAAGGAGAGAATGGAGGAGAGACAAAGAAAGGCAAACGTGGCCGAAAGAGAAAGATGCGTTCTAAGAAAGAAGATTCTTCTGATAGTGGTAAGAACAGCTCAGTACCTTCTGAGAATTACAGGTCTGTGATTCACTGTGTGTGTTAGCTGCTGGTTTGCCAGTTCTGCAGGTTTCTTCTGGCACTTAAAAGAATCTTGTCTGGTTGGCAAAAACAGAATATGGTGATACATGGCCAAGTACAGAGGGATGTACTGCCTGTGAGGGATAATATAGATCCTGCTGTCCCAGGCCTGTTCCAAGACAGTAGTTTAAAAACACTGTCTGACACAGCTTGTGTCAGCTGTGCCATTCCTGCCCTGCCTGTGTGGGAAACTCTCTGGTAATTTTTTTCAGAGTTCTAAAAGAGGCTGTGTGGTTCTGTGGTGTATTGCTATGAAATGTTACTTGATCATTCTTCACCATTACTGGGTGGCATGTCCAGACAGCTCCACCACTGAATAGTTTGGCTACTTCTGTGGTGAAAGGCTGGCAACATCCAAGGGAATGGTGGAGATAAATACTATATATGAAGGAAAAACTCAGTCCTACTCCTGTCTCCTGGTAGAGGAAAAACTTCATCATGTCTTCAAGAGGAAGAGTCAAGTAGGGTCTCAAGACCAACCAGTTCAAAGATGACTTTGCAAAAGGAATGTTGCTGATTAGTCTTTTATCTGGAGTGCTTTATGTAATTAATCAAGGGGTGTAGGTTGAGAAAACAGGGATATTTCTGGCTAAACAATGCGTATCTGAAAATCTCACATGGCAAACAAATTTTAGGATGAGTATGATCAAATTATTTGCAAGCCTTGATTGAGAAACTATAGAAATTGATGCTTAAACTCACGTTTGTATAGATATTTGGAAAAATGTATTAGGTGAATTAAGCACATGTAACTAATTGTGCATTTAAAACATGAAAAGGTAATGGAGGCAGGGTAAAATAACTGATGGAAGGTAATTCAAAATGTGGCATTCTGGAGTATTGCATTCTTAGTAGCTGTTTTGAAATCTTTCTGGGAGTTCAGCCTGTTCTGAAAACTCACATTTTATTTAGTTGATTTGGTCTGAGTTTAAAACAGTTTTTGTGGGGGAAGCTGGTCAAGAGTCAGGCTTGTTGATGGGCTGATGAAATGCAGTGAATGATGCCCAGGTTCTGTGCTGAGGGAATCCCTTCAGCCTCAGTGGAAGTGGCAAGTGTGGGTTGACCTCAGGAGTCATTTGATAGATATGAAGAATTGACCAGTGAGAGCTGAGCAGCTGTAAGAAAGATGTGCTAATCACCTCCTTGAGGAATTGCATTATTCACTGTTGTGTTTACTTGGAGATCTGTAGTTTCATGAGGTTTGGCAACTACTAAATACCTAAAAATTATGAGCAAAGCTGGGATGAAATAGACCTATTTGTGTTAATGGGAGAGGGGAAGACCAGATAGTGAAAAATAGTTTTATCTCCTGGCTGTCCAACATTAGACAGAATGTTAATTGATAGACGTGGAGTTGAGGGGAGAATGTCAAGAACCTCTAAAAAGGTGGGACCTGAGAAATCCAGTAAATAAATTCCTCGTGGGGGGTATCCCTTGAGTGATTGTAAAATCATGCAGCACCTACATGCCTCAGTGTGGGTTGGGGTTTTTCCCTTTAGTCACATAAAAGGAAGTATCCTTGTGGCCCATGTATTCTTGAGTGAAGTTACTCCTCTAGTGAACAGCCTTACAATTTTAAGGGCAATCGTTTTGCTGTCCAAACAATATTATCTACTTTGACATCTCTCACTGCTTTTTCTCTGCTCTGATTTTGCCCAGAACCTTCTGAATGTGTCAATGGTCCTCACCTACTAACTTTAAGGAGTGTTCTGGGGAGTAAAGTGTAGAGCTTTAGGGGTAGGAGACTGGCTCTTGGATGCCTGTTGGGGTTCTCAGAGATCCTGGAATGGCTGCTACAGCAATTTACATGGGATGTACCTCTTTTATCCTCTGCCCCTCTATTTTCCCCACAATTCTTCTTGAAATCGCCTCATCCCCTCCCCTAAACATCCTGTAAATAGTCCTGTGTGATCCAAAATGTTCTTCCTCCTGCATCCCATTGTGTCCCAGCCAGGAATTCCCCAGCACCCCATAGTATCAAAGGTGATCTCAAGAGCTGCTTCCCATGACTCATTGGGATGGGTTTCACACCTGGTGGCTCTCCTGGGAGTGTCCTGGACAAGAAGTTTATTCCCCAGAAGTTGTGAATTTGGGTTCCTACCTTCCATTGTGCAGTTTGTGCAGTGCTGTGCTCCTCTGTGTTGTGCAGGTGGGACTTGGATGGGCTGTTGGACCTCTGATGGGCTTTGGAGTAGCCCAGCCATGTGTTATTTGCTCTCCTTTGTGCTGTTGTCTCTGATCTGTTTGTGCATGTGCAGAGTAGTTTTTACCACATAATCTAACATAATTAAATTACCTTTTGCTTTCTGAAGGACAGCTTGTTCCCTCTAAGTGAGGGTAACAGATAAACAGTCTGTGGCAACCGATTCTGAACAAAGGCCTTACTTGCCTTCTTTCTCAGCAGAGTTGACTCCTTCAAATCCATCCCTTTTGTATGGGATTTAATGGTGCTTCTCTGTAGAGGGATGTGTTTTATTTTTGTCTAAACCGAAGATTTATCTGATATCCTTTCTTACAGAGGAAAATGCTGAACCAGATTTGGATGATAATGAAGATGAGGAGGAGACAGCAGTAGAAATCGAGGCTGAACCAGAAGTTGAGCAAGAGGCTCCTGCACCACCTCCCAGTAAGAAGAGAAGAGGAAGACCACCAGGCAAAGCTGCCGCACAACCAAAACAATCCCAGCGTAAGTCACTCATTGAAGCTTACCCTGCTTGCTTGAGCACCTTTTTCCTTGGATTTGGCCATTCTTGTAGATGTGATTCCTTCAAATGAGATTATTTTAGAAGTAGTGAACTGTCCTTGTCTCTACATTGCTAAGAACTCACTTTGAAATTTGTTGCAAGGGTTTCCTGGTCATGAGGGAACATGGCCACTTCAGGATGTGCTAAAAAAGAAAGGCGTATTGTTTCATTTCATAGTTGTGCAAACTGCTCACTTCTTTTTGTACCAGTTATGGTGTCTCTGCTGACATACAGAGAAATAGGTATATAATAGATATAGAATACAGATAGCTGGGAAAACAGCTATCAGTAAAAACATCATGATGTTCTTACCTGGCTGGTTTTTGCAGGTATTGCCACAAATGAACTTGCTTCAGGCCCTTAGTTCTGAGCAAGGACTGGTGCAGGTGTTGTTTGAACTCCACAGGGATGTGGTTAAGAAGAAACATTGTAACTGTGCAAAGTCGATGTAAATAAATCTTAGACTCAAAGTAGGATAGGAAATAAGTTCCTTTAAGGACGTGGTGGCTTCCTCAGTGGCTTGGCTGTCTACGAAGTGTGGCCTGTTTTCTTTCTGGTATTATTCTGTGGAAACATTTAATGCTGAATTTGTCATCACTAAATTCCCCTGAGGTTTCAGTTTTGCCTTAGGCCCATGTATTGATAGGGGGTTTGGTTTCGTTCATTATTCTACAAAACCCATTGTTTGAAAAATGTTTTAATATGAAATGCACACTGGAACTGTTGTATTGGGGGCCAGCCTTCATAAAGAAAATAGATACTTGATATGTGGGTGAGTGAGGTGGGTGAACTGCTCCCCACTGATGTGGCAGTGCTTGCTGTGGACCTCACCTTCTCTTGCCATGGAATAGTCTCCAGGGTCTACCAAAGAGCTGCTTGAGGCATGCAGGCTGGCTCTGGAAACAGTAAAATAATCTGTTTATCCCTCCCCTCCTCCTTTGTTTTTGCCCTTCCAGCTGCAGCAATCATTCAGGTTGAAGACCAGAACACTGGTGAAATTGAAAATATTATAGTTGAAGTGAAGAAAGAACCTGATGCAGAAACAGCAGAGGAAGAGGAGGAGGCTCAGCCTGCTGTAGTGGAAGCTCCCAATGGAGACCTCACCCCTGAAATGATTCTCAGCATGATGGACCGGTGATGGAGGAAGACCACATTGGCTGACTGAACTGGCCTGGGCTGTGTTTAAGCGGCTCAAATCTATTTTTTTTCCTTTAATCTTTTTTCTTGGCTTTGGGAAATGCATCATTTTAGACCATTTTACCAAACATACTGGGAAATAAAACGATGTTAGAATGTGATTTAACTAGAACTTGCTGTTTTATGTTAGCATTACAGGATCATGGAACATTAGGAAATATTTTGGAGTCCTTGAGGGTTTCCTCTGAGATGCTTGATTTAGTTTTGCTCTGAACTGCATTGTAAAGCTGGTCCAAGGGCCGTGTTTACATGCACCAAGTTTTAATATACAAAAGTGAAAGCCTTGACTAGAGTATGTGGAAAACCACTCCGGACTTGCCCTTCCAGTTCCCAGAGTCCTTGAGCCTCTTCTCTCAGTAGTGTTTTTAACTGTAAATGCAGACTTGGGAGGGTTCTAAACTTTTGAAATGTTTTTTTGGTTGGTTTTTTGTTTTTTTGTTTTTTGTTTTTGCTTTCTCCCACTGAGTAGCTCCGGTTCTCCAAGTCGGCTGCACATGGTAGTTTTGGCATGCTCCAACTGGTTTCTGTCCTTAATATGCTTTGCTTTCTGCAAAGCATTTCTGTAATGGTCAAGCTTGTAAATAACTTTTTTTTTTTTACATTTTAATCTTTTTCCATTAATTAAGAGGTATGCAAAAATGCAGTTTAAAGAAACCCCAGTATTCTAATTCCTTTCAAATTAAGTGACAAGAGAATTGATAGAGTGTAAATGTTGGAAAAGCTGTTGATAAGGTAGAGAAAATATGTACCCAGACATTTGCTTGCAGAACAAGAGAAACCCACATTGAAATCTGGTTTTGAAGCACAAAAAATTGTATTTTATAGACTCTTAGACTGGCTTGGGTTAGAAGGTACTTACAGACCATCTAGTTCTACCCCTCTGTCACAAGCAGGGACACTTTTCACTAGACCAGCTTCCTCTAAGCTCTGTCCAACCTGGCCTTGAACACTTCCAGGGACAGGGCAGCAACAGTTTCTCTGGACAACCTGTGCCAGGGCCTCACCACCCTCACAAGGAAGAATTTCTTCGTAATAGCCCATCTAACCCTGCCCTCTGTCAGTTTGAAGCCATTCCCTGTTGTCCTCTCTCTTCATTCCCTTGCCAAAAGTCCCTCTCCAGCTCTCTTGTAGTTTCCCTGCAAGGTTCTGTAAGGCCACAATGAGGTCATCCCAAAACCTTCTCTTCTCCAGGCTGAATAACTCCAGCTCTCTCAGTCTTTCCTCATAGGAATGGTGCTCCATCCCTCAAATCATGTTTGTGGCCTCCTCTGAACTCGCTCCGACAGCTCGATGTCGTCCTTGTCCCAGGGATCCCAGAGCTGGATGCAGCACTGCAGGTGGGGTCTCACCTGAGTGGGGCAGAGGGGCAGAATTCCCCCCTTCCTGCTGCCCACAGGGCCTTTATGCAGCCCAGCACACAGGGCTGGGGCATGTCCAGTCTCTCCCACCAGCTTCCCTAAGTCCTTCTCCCCAGGGCTGCTCTGGATCTGTTCATTCCCAGCCTGGATTGATCCCAAGGGTTACCCCAACCCAGGTGCACCACCTTGCACAGGGACTTGTTAAGCCTCATGAGATTCCATGTGCCACTTCTTGAGCTTGTCCAGGTCCCTCTGGATGGTCCTGTCCTTCAGGTATGTCACTGCAGCCTAAGCTTGGTGTTAGCAAACCTGCTGAGGGTGCATTTGATCCCTTCATCTATGCCATTAATGGTGACAGTAAATAACACAGAGGTCCCAGTATGGACCTCTGAGGGGCACCAGTCACTGCTGTCCATCCAGAGTCTGAGCCGTTTGCCACTGCCCTCTGGATGTGACCATCCAACCAATTTGAAACATATAATTAACCTTTTTGAGTTATAATTTCACGAATACATTTTCTTTGCTCTATCTTGTAGTTGTATTTTGTGTTTATGAATCCTATGTTAAGACAAAAGTGGTGATTAATGAGTGGGTCACTGCAGCCCTCAACCTGGGCCAGGAAATTTTATTAATAGGTCAGTAATTCTACAATTTTTGAATCTCTGATAAAGACAAAAAAAGGAATAATGTGAAATACAAATGATGCCTGTATATGAAAATGTCACATGTTAAAATATGTAAGCTTTTTATAGAGCCTCAGTCTTGCTGATTTCAAACAAATTTTTCTTCTATGTATCGCTTTTAAGAGAGCTATCAGTTTAGCTATCAGACTCTAGGTTGATGCATTTTTGTACTTAGCTGTACTGTGTGATATTTTTCATTATTTTAGGAAGCCAACATGGGAAAAAAATACTGTTATAAAATATGTAATGGGGTTTGAAAGCTGGGAAGGAGAATATACTGCTGTACAGCTAATAAATAATAACGGATTAACACGTGTGCTCACTGGCTGCTTTCTTTGTGTACATCAACGGTGCAACCTGGCAGCCATCTCCAGATGGAAAAGCTGCTCTTCCCAGAAGGATGCTGTCAACAGGGACCGGCTCCTTTCTCGCTGCAGGTGTTCCCTCTGCCCCATGCCAAATGCAAGGTACCTGTCCATGACCTTAAATCAGGGTGTGCTGCCCTGTGTGTAGAGGAGGGAGGATGTAAAATGCAAATGTTGGTGTTCACAGCTTGAGTTTGGAGTAACATGGGAGTAGTTGTTACTTCTGTTTGTTTTGACTGTGATTTTAAGTGGTTATAGCTGATGGTTTAGTTAACAGGAATATTGTTTCCATTTCATTCTGAAAAATAGGACTGGTACTTGGTGGAGTTTCTGTGGTGTGTTTGTTTGGTTACCTATGACAGCAGCTTAGAGTGCCAGCTGTGGGCATCACCCTGCCATGATGCCCTTGCAATTGCCTCTTCCAGTGCCGGTGTCCCTGGAGCTGTAGGCTTGACAGCGCTCTGCAGCCTCAGCCCAGGGCACAGGGCAGCTTGTTGTGGGGCCAAGGTGCCCGTTCCTATGGGGGGGGTCCAGATCAGAGAGGTGTAGGAGCAGCAGTGCTGGGGCCTTGGCAGGACTTTTCCAGCACCGGTGTTCCTGGAGCTTTAGGCTCTTTGGCTCTCTCAACCCTAAACCTAAGCATAACCCTAGCCCTAGCCCTTAACCCAGATCTGAGGAGCAATTTCTGAGCAAATTTTTTATGGTGATCTGATTCTAGAATCTTCTTCACAGATCCCAGTAGAGGTTTAGTGAGGATGGAAGCTGTCACCCTGTGGCCATCCTCCTTTTTCTGCAGCCTGCTGTGTTACCTTGCGATCTGCTCACTGACCTGGTTTCTCTGTGCTTGCTCAGTCAATGGTTGTGTTACACAGACTGGGTTTGATTTGAGCTGAGGCTCCTGCCTTGGGCAGGAATCTCTGCTTGTGCCTCTTGCAGGCTCCTGGTTTGCCCTTGGAGGAGCTGCTCTGGAGAGATGCAGATATTGCTCTCCAGCCTGCTGCTGAGGACACGCATCCAGGGCAGCATCCAAAGCCTGAATATGGATAGAACAATTCTGTTCAACCCGAGAGCTGTTATCAGTGCTGGAAAAGCTGGGCACTGGGCTCTGAGTGGAATGCCAGGGCTGGGATGGATCCAAGGAGCACCACTGCCTCTGCCAGTAGCTTGGCCTGGCTGCCATCCCTGGTGCTTGGGCTGCTGTTCTCTGCTGGACACAGAGGAGGTGTGTTGCTCCTGACATCTGATGTGCCTGGGCTTACACAGAGGCAGGGAACACGTGCACATGGATATCTGCCCCACCCCTGGAGTACATGTCCTGCTGCACAGGTGCTCAGAATGTTCCAGCATGTGAGAACCAGTATTTTGGGGAATGAGCTTTGGATGCAGCTTACCTGGAGCTCTTCTGTGCTTCTAGTCTTCCACAGAAGCCATTCCGATGCGTGAAAGGGGACAGCTGCTCCCTCTGTGTCCTGAATATCCTTGCATGACAAAGCTGGGAGATGGTGCCCTTTTGAGAAGTTCAGATACCACTAGCCTGGCCTCCTCTCATCTTGGAGAAAGCACGGATCCAGCCAGGAGTGCTGCTGGTGGCTGCTGACTCCACTGGGTGGTGAACACCCGTGCCCTTCATCCTCATGGTGCTCATCCATCTGCTGATGTAGCTCAGGAGGCTCGAGGAGGTGCCTTGGCAGAGGTTGGTCCTTGCCCTGAGCCATGTTCTCCCCAGTCACCTCCTTGAAAGGAGCTTTGTGCTGTGCTTGGGCTCTGTGAAGATGCCATCCCTGCAGGGAGATACTTCCTGCCTTTGCCTTCACACAGAAGGTGGTTTCACAAGCACTGTGGCCCCGAGTGCATGTGGCAGGAGGACAAAGTCACCCATCCCTTGATCTCTGGGAAAGCTCAGTGAGCTCCTGGCTGGCAGATTGCAGCCTGGAGCTTGGAAGTTTGTCAGAAAGGGGCAATTTAGGAGAAAAAGGCAGCTGTCACCCTCCATCCGGATGGATGCTGGTCATGGGAACCCAGGCTGCCAGCTGAGGGCAGCTCTGCCTCTCCCTCAGCACCTTTCCTGAGTCTCTAATGGGCCCAAGCTGAGCCAACAGTGGGAAATCCTGAGTCCAGGGAAGCTCTGCAGCACATCACAGCACACAGGAGTGCTTCTGGTACAAAACCTTCCTGGATGAGTGGAGTGGTTGATATGCTCAGTCCTGTTGCTCCAAGGAGGTCACCTGGCTTCCACCTCTCACACTTTCTTTGGGACAGCAGTTTTGTCACCTTGGCAGCTGGGGCATTTCTGTTCTGGAAAAGCCCTTTCTTCAGCATCCTGCCGAGGGCACCGGCATCCATCCTCCGGAGAGCAGCCTGCAGTGGGCACTGGCACCCACCTCTGTTAGCTCCCCTTGCACACTCCCAGTGCAAGCTGATGGAGCTGGGCTGACTGCCCAGTGCTGGGAAGGGTAGACTTGCCCTTACCCCACTCACCGGCCATCTCCAGGCAGAAAAATGTCCCCACGAAGCACCTCGGGAGATAGGGAGAGGTCATGGATGCTCAACCCTGGAAGGCTGGAACTGAGGAGATGCTGCTGCTTGGTGCCGGGAGGGGTGTCCTGCTCACCCAGGGCAGGCACACGGGAGCAGAAGGGTGCTGGGCAGCGACGCCCTCTCCTCCCGGCGGGGCCGGTGGGCCGTGGGCACCGTCGCTTTCATTTCGCTTCTGTTGCTCAGGCGGTAAATCTCGCCTGACGGGGCAGGAAGAGGCACCGGGAGGGGGAGGAGGCAGCGAGGCGGCGGCGCTGCCGGTCGGTAACCTCAGCGCTTCCTCCCGGCAGGGTGCCTTTCCCTCGGCGCCCAGGGATGCTGCCCTGACAGCCGCATCCCCGGCAGGTGAGCCCGTGGTCCCGAGCATGGCCGTGTCCCCCGGAGGGATCCCCTCTGAGCTGCAAGGTAAGCATCGCCCGCCGCCGCGCTGCCGGGGCACCGCTGCCACATGGAGCTGCTCGTACGGGCCTGCCTGGCCCCGATTTGCCTCGCTGGGGGTGGCAGAGTCACTTTTGGGTCCCTCAGCTGCAACAGCTGAGGTTCAGGGGGGTCCATGCACTGTCTGGGGATTCTTCTTGCCTGCAAAACTCACTTGCCTGAGGATGGACCTTGGACCAAGAGCATCCCCAGATAACCTGGCTCCCCGAGGATGGGATTCTGCATAGCTCAAGCTGCCAGATTTGTGGGTGCTGCTCAGTCCCATGGGTTTGGGTTCCTCTGGCTGGTTTGGGGTCCCCAGAAGCTCCCCAGGAAGGCACAGCCTGCAGCTCAGCATGGGGGGTGTGAAGTACCACTGCTCACAGCCTTCTCTTGGCTGATTGAAAAAGCAAAAGGCCACTGAGATCCCAGGGTCCTTCAGCCTCATCAGCTCCACCGAGGCTTTCAGTGAGGTGGGAAGGAGCTGGGTCACCATGTCCCCACAGCCTCAGCTCCCAGCTCTACTAGGGTGGGTCCCTGGGGACACGGCTCAAGCCACTGGACCCACGGGGCTTGATGTCATTGTGGAAGCCTGGTTTGCTCTGCACAGTGATGGCCAGCTGTGGTTTTGGTCCTGTTTCTCCCATGAGAGGCATGAATCAGGGAGGCAGGGAGGTGGTGCTCAAGGCAGGAGCAGTGCTCACATTGGCCCATTGATGGTGGGACCGACCAGTCTGTGAACCTGGGGAGGTTGGCACATGTGACCACCCTGGCTGCTCTGTGGAGAAGAAGGACTTGGGTGGCCAGCTGCTCCCTAGTGGTAAATTTTGAAAGCAAGGAAGAGAAATCAGGCCCCTCTTATCACTCAGGGCCAGCTCCCAGTGGGTGAGGCAGCATGGGCAGTGTGAACCAGCAACCCCAAAGGCCTGTGCTTGGTTGAGGCTGTGGCAGAAGATGGGGAGGTGGGTGCATCAGCTGAGCAGCAAAGGAGACCCACAGGTGGTGAGAGCAAGCAGGGTCTGACTGTCAGGTGTGGAGGGAGAGAAGATGATTCAGGTGGGGACAATATCCCCAAGAGCAGCAGGGCACATGGGAGAGGACCAAGGTGACTTCAGCCATCTAATTTCATGTGGACATTGGTCTTTTCAGAGGGCATCACCGCCTTCCTGGGGACAAAGAAGGTGCTCCTGGTGCTGAGCATCCAGCTGCAGGTGAAATCCAAGTATGATGACTTTATCTTGGTATGTGCAGAGTCTGGCTTGGTTCCTGCTTTCCTGGTTTCCCCAGGAAGGTGTTTCATGGCTACAGTGAGGGACAGGGGTGGCTCCCATGTCACCATGGTCCCTGTCACACCTTGCCTAGGTCCTGACACCCTGGCGAGCCTATGTGCTGCCTGTGATGCTGCCAGTGAGGGTAAGTGTGGGGACCCTGGCACAGCCCCGGGGTTCCTGGGGGGGTTTGGAGCACCGGGGGGAGTGACCCATGAGTCACCTGGACCACTGGGTCTGGGAAGTCCTCAAGAGCAGGAGAGGAGAGAGATGGGGGGAAAGGGAGGGGGTCTTGTTTGGGAGCTGGTGGAGGGTGGGGCCAAGGCCAAGCAGTGCTTGAGGCATGGGAAAGTGTGGGAGTTGTGGGGGAGCCCTTGGATTTCCTTTCTCCATCAGCACCGGCGTTGATCCTGCTCCTCTCACCCCCAGGTTCACAGCAGCTTCAGCTTCCTGGAGGTGAGGGAGATGATGGTCCAAGAGCCCAGTGTGGTGAGTGGCACCAGCAGCTGGGACAAATCCAGCCTGGGCATTACCCCCCTTTCTGCCCACTCCCCATGGCAAACCCTGTCTGGAGTCCACCACAGGATCTGGGGGTGTTCTGGTCCCCCTTTCCATATTGAGGGTGACCAGTGTTGATCTCATCAGGGGTGCTGCCCTGGAGCTGGAGGTGCAGGGGGGCACCCAGGGGTGCTGGGTGGGTGCCTGCACTTCTTCTCCTCTGGCATCCACGGACAGCACCTGGCCATGGCACCTCCTGCTCAGCAGGGACAAGGTGACAAACGGCTGCAGGCTTACCAAGGTGAAGACAAATTTAGCAGGAGGGTGTTTTAAACCCCGTTAATCCTCTTAGAGAGGGGCGGGCACATAGGGCAGATGTGGCAGTGGGAGCCATGGAAGAGAAGAATTGGATATCAAGGCTTGGCTGTATTGGCCAAAACAGGGCTGTGGTCCTGGTCAGCCTCCTGTCTGGTCCTTTCTAACATCCTGTCTGGCTTTTTCTTGTTAAAGCATCATCAGCAACCATGGCCTCACCCCCACACGGGGCTTCTGCTGCTCAGCAGGCTGAGCTCCGGGAGAGACCTGAAGGAGCTGGGCAGAGACAGAGGGGTGCAGGGAGCTGAAACCTCAGGGCAGAGGGGGGCTCAGCATCTGACTGGGACGTGGAAAGCCCAGGGATTGTTGGTGTGCAGGCAGTCCCACGCTCTCCTGCCTCCACAGCCGCGGGCGCTGGCGGAAGCGCCGTCCTCATCCTCGCGCGATGCCAGCAGATAATTGTCATCCTGCTCCCACGCCTCAATCAGCGTGTAATTAAATCAGGGAGCATGTTGCCATGGGATTTTTTTTTTTCTGGTCTGAACCATAAGCTCAAAAAGCCCTAAATCTCGATTAAATAAATTCAGGGAGGAAACCTTCATCCTCCAGCTGCAGCTGCTGCAGGCAGAGACAAGGCCGTTCTCACCTCGCTGCATCGGGCTGCCTCTGCATCAGCTGAAGTTGAATTTTCAGGAGGTTTATGCCTTATTCTGGCACACCAATGTATTTTATCCTAAATTCCTGGTGCTTGCAGCATTCACTGCGCTTATGGCTGGGTTGGCAGTGAGGAGCTGATGGCTGTCACCGTTGTGTCTGGGGGCTTGGGGACGCTGTGTGCTGCCAGCTCACTCAGGAATCTCTCGTCCTGTGGACCCTGCAGGTTGTCATAGAAACAGAAGCAGCGTCTTACGCCTTCCGGTTCATGTCCTTGGATGATCTGGAGCAAATTGTTATCCATGTCACCATGTCACTTAAGAAGGTCTTTCCAGACTCATCCCTTGGGTAAGGGTCTTCTGCTCCTGAGGGGTGGTTGTGTAGGAAGCAGAGCAGCCCCTTTGCCCAGAAAAGTCCCAGACTGTAGAATCCTGGAAAGGTTTGGGTTTGGAAGGAACCTTAAAGATCATCTAGTTCCAACCCACCTGCCGTGAACCAGGGCATCTGCAGCTAGAAAATCCCAAATATAGGATGGGTCTACAACATTGCTTTTAGCAGGAGAAAAACACATGGATGGAGGTGAGACCCTGTTTCCTGATTGAATATTTCTGGCCACCCTACACACAAGGATTGTAGCTAAGCATAAAGTGGTGGGGATGCTCTTCTCCTGGCCCACCCTGACACAGCCCTCTGCTCCCTCCCCAGGACACTGCTCAAGAACTCCCCCCCAAGCCTGTATGAGAGGATCCAGCAGATCACAGACTCATTGGAGGAAATGCTGCAGAACAACCCTGGGCCTTGTGGTAAGTCCTGCCATAACCTCCCTCAGGCAGGACCAGGAGGGTTGGAGCACCCTGGGGACCATTCCAGCCCTGCATCCATCCACAGCAGCTCTGCTGACAGCCCTCACCTCTGCTGGCAGGGCACCTGTGGTGGCTTTGGTCAGATGGAGCCCTGCTACTGGGGTCTGCTGTCCACCAGCCCACCCCATCCCATGGGGTTGGGAGCAGGTTTCAGGGAATGTAGCTCTCCAGGAAGAAGCAGGACAGCAGGCAGTATTGTTCAGAATCTACCTGCAAGGACCTGTAGCTGTGCATGCTTCCACCCACCTCATATGGCACCACTGCAGAGCCAGGAGCCTTTCCTGTAGCAGGAAATATCCAGCAATGTGCCCTGCCTGGTATCCACATGGATCAAGCAAAGCAAGCCCCATTGGGGGCTGACAGTAGATCTCTCTCCTCTTTGAGGAGGGAAGGGGAGCCCTCAGCATCACTTCTGAGCCCCTGTCATCCCTCTCCTGTTTCCCACTCTCCCCAGAGTTCTCCTCCATGTTCCCTTGGGAAGATCTGCCCCCAAAACTGCCTTCTCTTTGCAGGGGGGTTTTCAGAGACCTACGCTGCTCTGTGTGATTACAACGGCTTTGCCTTCCGCGAGGAGATCCAGTGGGTGAGCTGGATGTCACTTGGTGGGCAGGGAGCAGGATGCTTGTGGGTGCCTCATGGAGCTGCTGGGGCTGGGACAGCCCAGATCTGGGAACTGCAGCTTTGCCTGGCTTGAGTGTTCCCTGCTCCTTGGGGGGCTGGAATCAAAGTGCAGGTGGGAGCAGCGTGCCTTGGACCAGGCTGTTCCCCAGACTGGGACTGTTTTCCCTGGAAATCTGGGACCTTGCTGGGTGTCCTACTATAGGAGAATCCTTCTGGGATCCAGCCATAGCAGGACTCACTGTCCCCCCTTCCTCTGGACACCGATCCCAGCTCACCTCTCCCCACACCCTCGCTCTCACCAGCCTGGGGTGTGTTGCCCTCTGACCATTCCCTGCAGAAGTTGTCCAAGACTCACCCATCTGTCCCACCAAGCCAGGACATGTCCCAGGCCAGCCAGAGCATTAGGGGAGGTTTTAGGCTTTGGGGTTAGGCAAGGGACTCCCCAGAAGAGGCTCCCCAAGGGCTCAGCTCCCTCCAGCAGCACCAGGGACCTGAGCCCTCCCCAGGACCCAGTGCTGAGCCTGATCCATGTGTCCATCCTTCTGGGAAGGACGTGGATAACATTTACCACAGCCAGGACTGCCGGGAATTCAACCTGCAGGACTTCAGCCACCTGGAGAGCCGGTGAGTCCCCCAGCCCTGCTGCCTGCAGTGTCCCAAGCACCAGCACTCATCCTCACCCTCCCTGTCCCTGCTGGGGGGCCCAGCACGCTCCTCTGCCCGTGTTAGAAGCTTTTACAGGTTACACGCCCTGGGGCTGCCACATCTGCAGCCTGGCACTCCCCCTCACCAAATGCTCTGAGCCCCGTCCCATGGGGCAGCAGCTGAGAGTCCAGGCAGCCTCTCTGTTCATTTTTTTAACTCTTAGATCAGCCTGGGAGCTGTTTATGGGGCTGAAAACCCAATGTCACGGTGGCTTCTTGCAGCTGGTGGCTGTCAGGTGTTTCCCTATGCAAAGCAGCCAGTGCCACTTGCCACTCTGAAACTTGCACTGCTCCCTACCAGCCCCCCCAGATACCTGTTACAACCTTGTTATCACCTGATTATAACCTGATAGTGGGGCTGTGAGCTCCAGCTGTGCCTGGAGCTCTCCCTGTGGGGCTCAGCTACGTCTCCATCCCAATAAACACTGAGCAGGGGCTCAGCTCTCAGGGGAGGCAGCTGCCAGCCTAGGCCACAGCAAGTCAAAGTTTTGGGTTGAGTGTTTTGGGGAACAGAGGATCTGTGTTCAGCTGGCCAAAAAGGAGACCATTTTAGAGATTTCTTTGGATGAGGAAGTAAAAAAGAAACTTGTTTCCACTCAAGCAAAACCTGTGGTGTTGCTCACATGAGAGCTCAGAGTTAAAAAGAATTTCAAACCCCGAGGTTTAAATAGACGCATGCAAATATTTTGATTAATTTTATTTTCCCCAAGGGAATTTGGGGAAGATGATCTGTACCTGTGGGTTGCTTTAAACCCACAATCCCCAGACCTGTTCTGTTGAACGTTGTGTTGGAGCACATTGAAGTTGGGTGTCTTGGAGCATCCCAGGGCTGGGTCAGCTGGAGCACCTCGGGTTTGGATGTGTTGGGCCACCATGGGATGGGTGTGTTCTGGCATCCTGGGTGTTTTGGGGCACTCCAGGTATCTTGGGGCATCCTGGGACTGGATGTCTTGGGACATGCCCCAGCTGGGTGTTTTGGGTCACCTGTTAGGGACTAGCCTTGGCTCATCCTGGCCCTTGACTCCCTCATCCCTGTCACCCTGCAGGGACGTGGCACTGAGTGTTGCTGCCTTGTCCTTCAACCTGTGGTTCACCAAGCTCTCCTGCAAGGATTTCAGGCTGGTGAGTGCTGGTGCTGTGGCTCTGGCTGCACTGGAGGTGGCCAGGTTCCCAGAAAGGCTTTCTTCTTCCCTGCCAGAATCAGGAGATTTCTGAGCAGCTGCTCTACATGCTCAGCAAATCAGTGACATTGGAGGAGCTGGTGCTGGAGAACAGTGGGTTGAAAGCGTAAGTGAAGGTGTTGCAAGGCAATGATGAGCAGGATCTTGGCAGCCTGGTGGTTCTTCCCTCAGTGCATGGAGCAGGGAGGTCCTTGCATGGACCCTTGTGCCAGGGGCTGGTGGCTCCATCCCCTCCACACTGGGCTCACTTGGAGCAGACTCCCATAGCCTGGAAGGGAATACCCCCCACCCCTGGAGATGCTCTGCTTCCTTCTGGCTGCTCACATGGAGCCAGGAGCACAGAGACATGTCCCTGTAAGACACAGGGTTGGTGGCTGTGTTTCCTGGAGGTGTCCAAGCATTGCTCAGGTGGGTGACCCTTCTCCCCACAGTGACTTTGTGCAGAGGATGGCCCAGGCACTCAGCAGCCATCCCAGCTCCGTCCTGCACACCATCAACCTCGCTGGCAACCAGCTGGAAGACAGAGGTACTCACATTCTGGGCTGGGTTGAATTTACACCCACAAAAACTGATGTTCAACTCCAGATCCCACCAGCAGCTGCCTCCTGCCCTGGAGGCTGCAGCTCAGGGTGGGATGGACACCCAGCTGTGCTGGCACAGCCCTTCAGAGCTCTCTGCTCTCCTCAGGGGTCACTGCCTTCAGCAGGCACATGGAGAAGAGTTCCAAGGGCCTGCAGAGCCTCAGCTTGGCCAGGACAATGCTCACAGCCAAAGGTAGAGCCCAGCTGCCCTTGCCCCACTCCACAGGAGTGACTGGAGGGGCTGCAGGGACACCCTGGGTAGGGAACCTTCATGGGTGCGATGTCCTGCTGGCCCAGCTGCAGGGAGGTTCCCTGGCTCTCTCCATGGCTCTCCCCAGTGCAGGGAGCCTGTAGCCATCCATCTCTCCCACTCTCTTGGAGCAGGGATGAGCACGTTGTGCAAGGCCCTCTCAGATAACAAAGCCACTGGATTCTCCCTGCGGCACCTGGACCTCTCTGGAAACCCCGGCACCCTGGCTGGGGATGACATCAGTGTGAGTACACCTGCTGTGATGGGGTGGGGGACATCACTCAAGCTCTGTCCCCAGTGTGGTTTGGATGGCTTCAGTCTCCTCTGGTCTGTGCCCTGCCCTGCAGCACCCCAGGGCTGGGGACATCGTGGCTGCCACACCCCGTGCCTGCCTGGGAGCAGCTGGGGACACCCCGGGGACATCCCCCTGCATCTCCTCGTGGGAGTGTGGGAGATGCCATCTGGAGTAGGGATGTATCCCATAGAGAGTGGGCTCCTGTGTGCAGGATTCACCCCTGTGCTCAGCAGGAGGGAGGAGACAGGCTGGGACTGGGACTCAAGGGGGTGGAATTCAGGGACAAAGCTGCTGAGCCCCCTCTGCTCACAGAACCTGCAGAGCCTCCTCCACCACTGCCACTCGCTCTCCCACCTCAGCCTGGCTGGCACAGACTGTCCTTTGGATGCTGTGAGTACCGTGCAGGGGGTCCTGGCAGTGAGCCCTGCCCTCAGTCCCCCTCCATCCCTGGGCTGTGTGAGGGGCTGCAGCACCTCTGGGTCCTCCTCCACATGGCTCACATCCTCACCCTGGCAGCTCTTTGGAGCCCTGGTCCACGGATCCCACACCAGCCTCATCCACCTGGATCTCTCCAAAAACGTGTATTCCCACAGGTGAGCCTGGGGATGGGGTGGGGGGGGTGTGGTACCCAGGGGGTCCAGGGGGTGGCTGGGGCTGGGCTGCAGCTGTTGCCATGTTCCTTTTCAGGAGGGTGAAAACCATCTCCCCTGACATCAAGGAGTTTTTCAGCCAGGCCTGCTCCCTCAGACACGTCTCCCTGGCAGGTACCAAGCTGCCAGCCGAGGTTGTAAGGTGAGATTGGGCTGTGGGGAATGGATTGGGGTGAGCACAGCCTGGGCAGACCTTGGTCAGGGCTGGTGGGAGGATGGATGGATGGAAGGAAGGGGCTGTGAGAGGCAGAGCTCTGGGAAGGATACCTGCTCCAGCATCCCATTCCCACTGCCTGGACTGCTGGCAGGTGCTGGTGCCCCCATTTCTTGCACTGAGCGGGGGCTTTGGTGACTTCTCCAGGGCATTGCTGCAAGGGCTGGCAGACAACAGTCACATCAGTGACCTGCACCTGGATCTCAGCAGCTGTGAGGTGAGGGCCCAGCACCCCTCTGGCCAGGGGGTGTGGAAGGTCCATGCCCTGTCTGACCTCCCCCACAGAAGGATCTCGTTTGCAGGGCTCACTGCCTCCCCTTGTACTGATGTCTTGCTGTTTCCTCCAAGCTGAGATCAGCAGGGGCCCAGGTCATCCAGGATCTCATCCCTGATGCCAGCTCCATCAGTCACCTGGACTTGTCTGACAATGGTAGGTTGCTTTTTCCTAGCCTGGGAGAAGATCTCCTCCATCTCCTGGACTTTCATGTCCAGTCACTCCTCAGGGAGTGAGGTGATTTATTTATGTCCTCCTACCTCAAGACTTGCCAAAATTTCTCATTTCACATCTTTGAACAGTCCTCTTCAGTTCACTGAATCTGAAGTGGTCTTGTGTCGCTGGTTCACGGTTTGAAGCACTGAAAGGGTTTCCCTGGGCAGAAACTCTTCCCACTTCTCTGCAGGGGTTTGTAGCCCCTGCTGCCAGCCTTGTCCTGCTGTGGCCTCCAGAGCCATAGGCAAGTGATCCTAATCATCACAAACACCACCTCTGCCAGTTGCTAATTTCACCTAGAAGGCCCTAAACTTTCAAACAGACTTGCTAAGATGTCACTGCAGACTGTGCAACTCCTCAGTAGCCAAATGTCTCTGGGAAAGCTGATGTGGTTTGGAGTCCTTCAGGACACCAATGCTCCAAAAACTCATCCTCTCACCCAAACCTTTTGTCAACCTTTGCCAAAATATGCTTCTAGTTTTGGCTTTCCCAGTAGAGCATCTCTGTGCAGGAGGGACAGCCTATAGGTGGGTGTTGGTACCCTTGGCTGGGTGAGCAGATTCCTGCCCATATCTCTGCCCAATTTCCCTGGGGATGGTGCAGCCAGGAGGATGGGAGTGCAGGCAGCTGCCTGAAAGCTGAACTCCCCTGATGCTGTCCAGGGTGGTGGGTGGGTGATGGGGGGCACACCCCTGAGGGATGGCAGAAAGCAAAGTGCCATTTGCAGCTGCCTCAGTGTCCCTGTGGCTCAGCACAGCAATATGAGGAGTGCCCCAGAGGTCATTTCTCAGGGACCCCAGCTCTGCACAGGTCTTCATTCTCCTTGGGGAAGCCAGGAAGGGAGGAAGATGCCCAGGAACTTCCCTGGACATCTCCAGCATCCCACTGTGGCAGCTTGGTGGCTCTGCAGGTCTCCTGTGAGGGACCACCTTGGTGTCACCTCCATGGATTTGTTGGAGCATCTTGGTGGGTGTCTCCCCTCTCCTGCAGGCTTTGATCCCGACATGGTGACACTGGTGCTCTCCATTGGCAGAAGCAAATCCATTAGGCACGTCTCCCTGGGGAAAAACTTCAACATCAAATCCAAGTGAGTGCAGAGCAGCAGCACCCAGGCTTGGAGCCATCCTGGAATGGTGCACCCACCTTGACCCTCCCCCCCCTTAAAAGCCCATGGGCTGGTAGGAATTGCCTGCCCATCCTGGCTGCTCCAACACAACGGGGAGGGTCTCACCATTGCCAGCACCTGCTGCAGTGTCAGAGATGGGTCAGAGCCCAGGCTAAAGTGGGAGGGAGGACAGAGCTCTGCCAGCTGCCTCTGTGGCCCCAGGGCAGGCACAGGTAACCCCCTCACACACAGCCCCTCTCCTGCAGGGAAGGTCTGTTGGATGTCCTGCACCGCATTGTCCAGCTCACCCAGGAGGAGGATTGTGTAAGTCCAGCTTGCCCTCAGCCATCCCATCCATGCTCCTGGTCACCCTCAGCCACCTGAGGGTGACTACTGTGCAGTCTCCATGCTGGGGTGCCATCCAGATCCCTCCCTCACAGGCTGGGAGCAATCTGCCCTCTTTCCCACTGCCATTCAAGTCCTTCTGCTTTTATTTTTCCTCAGTCTGAAGCAGAAGCTCAGACAGAGAAGTGGGAGCTGTTCCCGTTCATCTGGGAAAATGGGAGCCTGTGTCTGGCTGAAGGCATGGAGGAGACACTTGGTGTAACCTGCATTCAGCACAGCTTTCCAAAAAACCTCTCTTTTCTCCCCACTGCCTGCCAGGCATCTGAGCTAAATCCAGCCTGCTGCCTAAGCACTCACTGCCCCTCTGTTTCTTGGGGTTCAGCACCACTTGTTCCCTCCACGAGCAGCACCAGCCCAGAGGCTGCTGGGCAGGGATGGAGGCTGTGTCTGAAGGGTGACATGCACCTTGACACGTCCTGGCCACCTCTCCCCCTCCTTGTCCCTTTGGTAGCCTCTCCAGTCCCTGTCTGTGGCTGAATCGCGCCTCAAGCTGGGAACCAACGTCCTGCTGAGTGCTCTGGGCAGCAACACCAGCCTGGTCTCCCTGGACATCAGCGGCAACGCCATGGGGGACACGGGCGCCAAGATGCTCGCCAAGGCCCTGCAGATCAACACCAAGCTCAGGTAGCAGCAGCTCTGCAGCACCCTGTGGGTGACCCTGTGCTGGGTGGCCCTGGTGTGATGGTGGTGATGCTGATGCCATCACAGGAGCCTTATCGTGGCTCCTGATAGCCATGGATGTGGTCCTGGACCACTGCTGGTACATGGTTGGATGCTATGACTGCATTTTGCACCCATGGCAGTCATCTGGCAGTGCTGGCAGGGGACATGTGAAGGACAAGAGAGCAGCTCCATCCCTGTCCTGGTGCTTGCCACCTCTTTTCCAGGCTCCTGCACAACCCAGCATGCTGCACACAGACCTTTGTGGTCACTGCCCTCACCTCATGCTCTGCCACCAGTTCCTAAAACACCATTTTTGACCACATGGTGCACAAAGCCAAAGCAGGGGTGTCTGCAGAGGACATGGAATGATGTTCAGCCAGGGCTGTTCCTCTGGGAGACGTCTGTCCCTGCCTGCAGGATGGTGCCTGAATGTATCCTCCCAGCCCTTCACTCCTTCCAGGCACCCACCTAATTTATAGCTCCTTGTAAAGTCTAAGTTTATGTTTTGGATACTGAAAATTGTAATTTTTAACCCCACTTTTAGGCTCTCTGATGCCTGGGGTAAGACTTGGGCTGACTCTTGCTGGCACCACCTCAGTGTGGTGTGGGCAGGGCTCACCGAGATCCTTCTTTTCGCAGGACTGTGGTTTGGGACAGGAACAACACAAGTGCCCATGGGCTCCTAGAGGTGGCTCAAGCTTTGGAGAGGTAAGGAAGAAGCCTCTTGGTCCTCCTGGCTTGTTACTGCCATACAAAAGAGCCTCTGTCACCAGCATGTCACTGTCCCCAGGGCCTTTTTTCCCCTTGAATGGCAAGACCATCACAGAGTTTCATACATGTCCCAAGGGAGCTGGTCCACAGCTCTGGCCTTGCAGACAGAGAAGCAACCCATTTGGTGATGACACCCCCATTACCAACCTCAGGGACTCCCCTGGGCTCTGCATCCCCACCAGCACAGCCTCATGTCACCCAAGGAGCCCCAGGGAGCACGGGGCGAGCTGCTGGTGGTGGTGATGGGATGCTCCTCTCCTCCCTGCCCGTGAAGATGGGTTGAGTTTGTTCACCTGCTGAGCACACCCACCACTCAGTCTGGTGTTTGGCTGTGCAGATCTCTGGAGGTCTGAAGAAAAGGGGTGCATGGAGAGCCTGGGCAGGTGGTCACTGCCCCCCCATCAGGGTCTGCTGAGGGCCAGAGTTTGGCAATCCCTGTCTCCAGGGCTGGACCTCAGGACAACGTCCAGGCTGCTGTTGGGTGGGCTCTGTGCCTGTGTGATGTCTGTGGGGACAGGAACAGGGGGGATGAGCCCTGGGTGCAGCAGCACCTGCTCACCCCGCGCTGCCTCGCAGGAATTTCACGCTCAGGTCGATGCCGCTGCCCATGAGCGACGTGGCGCAGGCTCATCGCAGCCACCCCCAGAGGACAGAGGAGGCCGTGCACAAGGTGGGCAATGTGGGCTGGGGAATGCAGGGCCAGGTGCCACCAGCACTGCTCATGGCCTCCTGCCTTTGCAGCTCCAGTCCTGCCTGACGAGAAACCAGCTGCGGCAAACGCTGCCAGCACAGACCTTCCGGCTGCAGCAGGGCATCCTCACCACCTCCTCTGAGCAGGTCTGATGGACAAATTACTGCATGGGCCTGCTCCTCCCCTGCCCTAAATAACCCTGGCTTGCTCATGTGAGCTCTTGCAAGCAGCAAAACACCCTTTTAACCTTTCCTGAGTGGAAGGCAGAGCAGACTGGAGGGATGGAACAGGTTGCTCAGAGAAATTGTGGATGCCACGTCTCTGGAAGTGTTCAAACCCAGATTGGGCTTGGAGCAACCTGGTCTAGTGGAAGGTGTCCCTGGGCATGGTAGGGGCGTTGGAATAGGAGGACCTTTAAGATCCCTTCCAGCCCAAACCATTTCATGGTTCTGTGGTGAGGATGGGGGTGGATGAAAAGCAGATTTCCTGGAACCCTGCTGGTTGCATCCATGCATTTCCTGCATATGCACTGCTGAGATAACTTGTTGCTTCTCTAACCTATACAGTGTGTTCCTGCCCCCTGTGTACTCTTGCCAGCAAATCCCTGCCGTGTGGCATCCCTGGTTATTAGGCAGGGATGCTCTGGGAAGCTGTAACCTGCCTGTGCCCCCTCTGAGCACTCTCTTCTGTGGGAAAGTCACAGCAAGGAGGGGAACTGGCAGTGCTGCTCCAGCGCTGGCACATGACAGCCTCTCTGTGCTCCAGATGGTGAATGAGATCTGCCTGAGTGTGCAGAAGCACATCGACATCCTCAGCACCTGCACGGGCAGGGAGGTGGAGACGGACATCCTCCGCGCCGAGGAGGCCATCAGGAATGCCAACCTCTCTGTCAGTGTAAGTCCTCAGTGTGGGAAACCCCCTCAGCTCATGGAAGCAGGGCATTGATTAGTTAATGACATCATTAACCAGCAGTCAGGGAATTCCAGAATGTCGATGCAACAGACGCACACCACCGAGCACTGGCAAATGTTAAAGGACAGCTGAGAATTTCTGAATTCCCATCTAGAACAAAGATCAAAATGTTCTTAGTCCCCTTGCCCCGGAGACACACAGCTGTGTGCACACCCCCCACAGGGTTACAGCCCCTCTTCCTCTGGCATCCCATGCTCACACGTCCCCCCTTGGGAGAGATGGGTGCTCCAGCTTTGAGAACTCCCTGCAACCCGCAGATGCCTACGCTGGTGCAAAACCTCCCTGAATCCCTGAGGGTTCCCTCCCTGGGGCACCTTCATCCCACCCCAGCAATGAGAATGCTCCATCAGCCCATGACAAAATCCATCATGTTGGCTTGGCAGCTCCGGGCTCTGCCAGACCCGGTTTGATCTTTCTGGTCTTGGTTCTCTCTCCCCATTGCACCTTTTCTGCCTCTGCTTCTCTTCAAACCACCTCCTTTCCCCTTTTCCCCACCTCTCTGGCACCCCCTGGTTACTTTATCTGGCAGAGGCAGAATTTAAGAAGACAGTCCTGATGTTGGAGAGGTGGTGGAAGGGTTGGTTGAGGGTCTCCCTGATGCAGGTGGCAGTGTAGTGGGGTGCAAGAGGGGAAGGAGAGCCAGTGGGTGGTGGGGAGAAATTGAGGGGACTCAGGGACTGTGAGGGACAAGGATGCCCAAACCTGGCCCAGCAAAGCCAAAAGATCACTGGGTCTCCCCAGCTGATGCAGGAATGCCCTTCCATGGGAGAGCCATGGGTGCAGGCTGTGCATGGAAACATGGGAAGGGAAGATGAGGTGACATGGGATGATCCACACCGTCTTTCTTCCCATGTCAGATCCTGCCCCTCTTGTATGAGGCAGGAAACACCCCCTACCAGAATGGCAAGCTGCAGCACAAGCTGGAGTGTCTCACAGAGGAAGCATCACAGATCTGCAGCCGAGAAATCCAGGTGGGCACCCATGGGCAGCACGGGATGTTCATCAGCCTTGGCCCAAGGATAAGGGGGTTGGTGTCTACTGAAAACCATGTAAAGCCTGATAGAAAAGAAACTGAAACTTTCCTTTCCTCCCCAAACTCCAGGCAATCATGCAGGAGGTGCTGGACACGGCGCACGGCCTGTGCCCAGCTGTGGTACAGCAGAGCGGGGTCAGGGATCAGCTGGTCAATGCCATGTCGGAGCGGATCTGCCTCCAGGACCACCTCAGCCTCACTGCTGTCCTGGACCAGATGGTCACCAATGTCTTCAGCAAGCTGAAGTGGGTGATGTGCTGTTCTTCCTTCTCCCTCAGTCCCTGGCACTGACCCCTGGGGCCAGAGGAGCATTCTGAGGGCTCTCTACCCACTTCTCTCCCCACATTGTGGTAGAGGTGTGCTGGGTCCTGCTGCTGTGTTTTTCCAGCTCTAGCTTTGCTTCCTGCTTGGATCCACTTTGGATGAGTCCCTAGGGTGCTGGGGAAACCCATGGGGTGATGTTCCTACAGGCACATCCCCTTGGCTGGCCCTGACCATCAACAATGGGATGCATTTGGCATTCTCCATCCCAGCCTGTTCCCATTCCTGCTCTGGCAGCACAGACCCAGCAAGCCGCGGCACATGGGCACGTCCTGGGAGCCCCTCTGTGTGCCACAGCCAAGCATCCATCTCCTCAGCAAAGCCCTTCCTGGGGAGGTGGCCCCATGGCTTGCAAGGTTGGTGGGTGCTGGCCCTGAGCACCCTCTTTCTGCTCCCAGTGAAATCAAGCTGTCCGTCACAGCCGCTGCAGCCGACTGCATCGTGGGTGCCGTGCTGGGAGACCTGACCATCGCCCAGGGCAAACTGGTGAGTGCCAGGGCTGCCAGGGCTGGGATGAACAATGAGGGTCTGGGTACCCCAGCATTGTCCAGGTACCTGGACACCAATGCTGTCACCATGAATTTGCAGTCTGGGAAGCAGGACAATTCCCACCCAGGCTGGTTTCCTCCCAGGTAATTCTCTCCCAGTGTGGTCACAGCAACATTAACACCCTGAGCAAAGTCCCAGCGCTGCTGGGGGTGCTGGGGTGACACCAGGCACTGGCCACTCCTGCAGCAGGGCAGCTGCGCTGGGCTGGACTCCGGCTAATCAGGCCTAAATCCGCTCACAAATCCCAGCCGTGGGTAGGGAGCAGAGCAGCACGCAGGGCAGCCCAGCACGCTTCAGCCCCTGGGATAATTTAAGCGCTTCCTAATGGTTTTAGGCAGAGAGCCTCTCCAAGCAGGGGCTCGACCTCCTGGTGCTGCTGCCGGAGTCGGCTGAGGACGATGCCACGGCGCTGGCGAGGGGCAGGAATCCTCCGGAGCTCGCCGCAGAGGAGGTAGGGTCCGGACCCGCTGCCGCCGCGTGATGCCCGCGGTACAACCGGCCCTGATCCGCCTTACCGGATGATGCCGGGCTTAGCACCGCAGCCTCTGCGGGTGCACGCACCCCCCACACCCCCCAGGGCAGTGCTAAGGCAATTAGTGCTGGGAAATGGGACCAGAAGCCTGCCAGGCCATGCTGCTGGCACCGGGAATGTGTCCTTGTGGCAGCCTGGCTGCTTGTACCTTGTCCTGGTGTTGCTGCTTTGGGACCTGGGATCCAGTGTAGTGCCTGGTTCTGGATGGGGAAGTATCCAATCCAGCACCGCGGGTGGTTTTGGAGCTCGGACAAGATGAGGGGGTGCAGCCCTGGGAGCCTAGGGGTGATGGAGGGATTGCACCCATCACTGGGCGAAGCCTGGCTGGCTCTGGCTGCCATGGGATGCCTCTTGGCACAGCCAGCTTGTCCAGGCTGGAGCTGCCACCATCCCTCTCTCCCTGCAGTACAAGATGGCCCTGCGGAGGAGAAACAAGCACTTCAGGAGCATTCGGCCCACACCGACTGTGAGAAGTAAGGTCACCGTGGAACTGTCCCTCCGCTGCGGCTCAGCGGTGCCACGCTGTCCCCACGGGGCATGGCAGGGGTGGGGGTCTGGCAGCAGCAACCTGGGAGCCTCGTGGTCAGAGCCCCCCATGGTCCTGGGCTGAGGGCAGCAGGATCTGGACCCTTCAGAGAGCCTCTCCCAGTGCCGTGGTGGGGGTCTGTGGGGGAAGCTCACCTTGACCTTGCTCCTGTGCTGGTTTTGGGCCTCAGCTGGCTCGGTGCCCTTGGGCAGTGGAGTAAATGCCCTGAACTCCCTCCCCACAGAGCCAGCCAGGGGTAGGAGGTTTGTCTGTGATTGTGGGTGCCATGGTATCTCCCACAGCCATCCCAGGGTCCACCCTGGACATAGACATCACCCACTCACCCAACAACCTCGGGGAGAAGACGTTGCCCATAGGTTTCCCCTGCTGCTGATGCTGTCCCCACCAGCCTGGGAGGAGACTAAATCTCTGGGGGAGCACAGACAACGAGCAGCTGATGGGTGACTCTGCTTTGGCTAAAGCAGAGCTCATGCAGACTCCAGCACTCAGCACCCCTGTGTCCCCAGGGGGTCCCTGAGCCCCGCAGCACATCCAGAGGGTACGTGGGGGAGTGAGAAGCTGCCTGCAGAGCAGAACGGGTACGTTTGTGAGTGCTGCTCGCCGGGCCAGCGCTGGCAGAGTTCGTGCCGTACCACTGCTGCCTGCTGCAGGTCTCAGGGCCGGCTGCGGGGCTCGGCCCCTGCCTGAGCATCCCCCCACAATCCCCCCACAGCATCATCCCCTGCACGCAAACCTCCCGCGGCGGTGCCGGGCTCCGTCCCGGGCTGCGCCACGCACGCTCCCGGCGGGCACGGCCGCGCTCCCCTCCCCGCGGCGGAGCCCGAGCCCCGCTGACCCTCCACGCGTGGGCGAAGGTGACGGCGTCGGTGATGATGATGGCGATGATGATGATGATGATGATGGGGAGGCCTGGCGAGGGCGGGTGTCAACAGGGACCCTCTCGCCTCTCGTAGGTGTCTCGGAGCTGGAGCCGGCAGCGGGTCGAGACGCCAGCGGGCTCCGAGCTCACCGGGCGCCGCCGTCACTCAGCCCCGCCGCGCCGCCGGCACGCCCTGCCTCCACAAAGGATGCTGAGCCTGCGAGCGGCTCGCTCCCCGCCACGCAGCCTGTCACCGCCACCGGATTCCTTATGGACCTGCCGACCGCCGGCGAGAAGCTGGAGCATTGCACCAAAGCCAGGCCCCGGCCCAACCGCCGGCACAAGCAGCCGCCCAGCAAGCCGAATGTAAGGGGGGGGCACGGCTGGCGAGGGAGGTGGGGTGTATTCGGTGTGTTTTTCACATTTTTTTTCCGCTTGGTGAATTATTGCGGTCAGTATTTGTTGCAAGGCAGGAAAATAAGATGCGCAAAGACGCGGTGGGTTTATTATTCTGCATTTCAGATGCTGCTGGAGCCTCCTCCTCGGAGAGGGGCAGCCTGAAATGATGGGCAAGGGGGCCGGGGGGGCGAGGGGAGTCATCCATCCTCTTTCCTGCTCCCCACTGGGAGATGCTGAGTGGTGGGAGCCAGGAGAGGAATGAAAAATCCTCTGCAGAGTTTGGGTGCAAAGGGCCAGCGATGTGTTTGGCAATGGCTCCAGCTGCCTCCTTCCCGAGCTCCATTTGCTCCCCCTTATCCAAAATCCATCATCCCTGGAGCACTGGTGGCCACCACGGCTCCCGGTGATGCTGGTGGGGCTCTGCCAGCCGTGATGAGGTGGGTTGTGCTCCCCCCCATCCAACAGGCGACTGGATGGGGATCCTGCTTTTGCACCCCCCTTCCCAAAGGAAAAGTAACTTTTGGGTGCAGTCAGTGGCGAGTCCAGCTCCGTCACTGTCCCTGGGGCTGGATCCTGCTGGCATCACCTCATCCCCATGCCACCGTGATGCAGCTGGATCCTTTCACCTGCTGGAAAGCCCTGGCTTGCATGGCTGTGGTGATGCTTGCCCTTGGATCCTGGTGGGACCAGGGCTGGCACAGGGCTGGAGGGGAGGCAGGAGCTGTGTCCCACGGGCAGGGGGGGCTCTGGAGGTTAGCAGGGCTGGGGGGCCATCACCCTGCAGTGGGACAGGCACTCCTGACACCCAGGGTGAGCCAAGGCTCGAGCAAGGACAGGCTTTGATGGATATGATATGACAAGGAGAGCAGATCTCAGATGGCTGGAACGGCTCCTGAGCAGCATCAATCCAGCCATAATGAAAAGTCATTATGGATTGAAATGCCACCGATGGGGAAGCGCCTCCCTCCCATCGATAGGAAGCCACTGATGCAGTGCCACATGCCAGGGAGAGGAAGGTGCCATGGAGGAAGGCTTGGCCATGGCATGGACCACTTTGTTATGGGGATGGAGCAGGTGGCTCTCATGCAGGCTGTAGTGGCACTCCAAGGTTGGACTTGAAACATCTGAAGGATACAGATATGGGTCCTTGCAGGTCACCTGCTCCATCACCCACCAGCAGCAGAGGGGTCCCTTTCTTGGAGCTCAGATGGAGGAAGCATCCCTGCCAAAGGCTTCTCCCACACTGCAAGTGCCATACCTCAGCCACTGTGCTGGGCAAGGGGTTGGAAGGAGCCTGGGGCTGCCTAGAGCTCCCAGTGCTGAGGGGAGGGAGCAGGATTAGAGCTCGGATGCAGCTGATAACACCATTGTTTGGCTTTAATGCCGGGTACGAGATGGAGCATGCCAGCACCCACCCTGCAGGGGCACCCACTTGCTCGTGCCCAGCGGTGGGTGACACACCTTCAGCCTGGGGGCACCTTTGCCCTGTGCTGGGCTGACAGCAACTGTCACCCACAGGTGCAGCCTGTGGCCTGTGAGAACAGCGAGGACAGGAGCATCACCCGCGTGGACGAGGGGCTGGAGGACTTCTTTGCCAAGAGGCTCATCACAGAAACGCTGCCGTAAGCCTGGGGGTGCTCAGGGCCCCTCACCTGCCCAGCACACACCCATCCCCAGGTTTCAGCAGCCTCCCTGCAAACACTGCTGCTCCCAGTGCAAAAGGGATGCTGGGGAAAGCAGCACACCCAGGGATATCACCAAGGGCTAGGCTGGGGGAAGAGGAATGGGATGGCAGCCATGGTGTGCTGGATGTGGCCGTGGAGTCTGTTCCACAGTGGGGAGGCAATGAGGCAGCATTCCCCATGGGAACCATGCTGGGAATGGATGCTCTTGCCAGGACACTGCCATCTCAGGTGGAGTGTCCAGGGTCTGGATCCATCCCTTTAGGGTGTGGAGGGAGAAAAAATTGATCCCTTACCTCTTGGCAGCCTGAACCTCACCTTTACCAATGCTTCATCTCTCCCCAGCCCCACGACTCCGGAGACCTGCCTGGGATCAGCTCCTCTGGCTCCCTCTGGTTCCCGCACCCTCAAGAAGAAAATCGGGAATTTTTTTGCCTTCAAGAAACCCAAATCCAGCCGGGGCTCGAGGTGTGAGAAGGAGCCTGAGGGCGGCCCCACTGCCCCTAGGAGCAGGCGCTCGATGCTCAGTGACATTTTACGAGCCCCCAGCAAGGCAGGCGAGTCAGGGAAGCCCCTGAGTAAATCGGAGGAGGGGGGGCTCTCTGCTGAGCCCCACGCAGAGCCTGAGCACTGCCAGACCCCTGACTCTGCCCGGAGGATCCGGCCTAAGTACTCTCGGGAGGGCAAATCCCAGTCACTCATCTTGCTGTCCGGGGAGGACGAGGATGCACTGGGGGTCAGGCATGACAAGGTAAGCACTGTCACAGTCACCAAGCCACCACCAGTGTTCAGCTCACCTGGTGGGTGCTGCTCCCACCCATGGATGCTGGTGGGGTTACCAGGGGATGCGGGGACACTGGAGTGAGGACTGGGGATATTCCCACTGGGTGGTGTCCATGTCACCATCTCCTGGCAGCATGCCTGGAGTTGGGAATGTGGGTGCCCCGCAGGCAGGAGTGTGGGTGCCATAGGTGCTGTGGTGGGTCCATGTTCCTGGCAGGGTTGTGTCTCTCCTGCAGAAGAGGCACCTGGAGAAGAGTGAGGGGGAGTTGTCCAGCTCCTTTGAGCAGCGTGTGCAGGTCATGCTCCATCGCATTGGCGTCACCAAGGGCCCGGCTGCTGAGAGCAAGAAGCAGCAGGTGGGGACTGGTTCCATTTTTGGGAAGGACCCTGCCCCTCCAGGGTGATATGAGATGGTGGTCCATAGAGTGGGGGACATCTCCCCATTGGGACTGGCAGCACCCAGCTCTGTGCTGCCACTGCCCATAGCCTCTGCCCTGTCACCTAACCCTCTGCAAGGAGTGAATTCCTATACACTGCATGGTGTCTGTCAGTCTGTCCCTCCTTTCTCGGCATGCACCCATCCCCTGCAGCCACATCAGAGCCTGGCAGCAGCACTCTGCCCTCTGCACCCATTGTCTCTGTGAGCACTACTTCTGTGACGCCCCCCCTTACCAGATTTTTCCCCCTTGCAGAGCAAAGACAGCGAGATCAAGAAAGCCGGCTCAGATGGTGAGGGGCTGCTTCCTCCCCACCCTGACCCCCACCCAGCTGGGCACCCTTGGGTGGCCATGGGCAGGCCCCCTTGGACTCCCAGCTGTGGGTCCCACTACATCTTTCCCTTGTTGGGTGCTGGTGGCACTGGGCAGACCCAGGCTCACTGATGCTGGCCGGTGGCTTGTGCTTGCAGGGGACATCGTAGACAGCTCTGCGGACTCCCCCCCAACCCTGAAGGCCCGCACACACTCTGTGTCCACAGGTGGGTCAGCAGTGCATGCTGGGGGGTCACACCAACCCCTGGGACAGAGGGCTTTATCCCCTCTCCTAGCACCAAGCATGGGGACTGGAGCCAACAGGGACTGGTGGGCACAGGCACGTGGGCAGAATCCCACCCTCGGGCGGGTGCCCTACACCCATGGGTGCCCCTATCCGGTGATGGTGGATGGACACCAGCCCATTGCCTGGTCCCTGGGCTGACTGCAGGCTGGTTCCCAGCACTAAGAACCACCCCTGGGGCTGTCACTTCTGGACACCCACAGCTCCATCCTGCCTGCCCCACAGACGCACCCTTCCGCAGCCCAGCCGCCAGGACGGAGCCCGGCGCCGAGCCCCGGCCAGCCTGGAAAGCCCTGGGAAGGCAGCTGCCTGCTGAGCCACCGGCCACCAGCTGCGACCAGCTCCAGCGCTCCTTCACCATAGCAGAGCCCAGCGGGCTGCCGGAGCCCGAGGGCCGGGAGGGCTGGAGCAGCAGCCTGCCACGGCTGGGCAGGAACGTGCCGGTGGCGCTGCCACGGAGGGTCAGCCATGGTGGGGAGGTGGGTGCTGGCACCCTGCCCACACCGCCCAATACTGAAGGTAGGGATGCACGAGGTGCCCATGGGTGCCTCATTCCACTGCTGGCCTGTTCTTGGAGCCCTGAGGAATTCAGGGCATCAGGGAGCCAAGCACACGGTGGGTTCTGGGTGCTGATGGGGCCTGCCAAGTGGGCTGCTGTGGGCTGTCCTCCAATGGCACCTCCCCATTGCTTATACAGACAACCGGCTGATGGCACGGCTGGCAGCGCCACGGGGGACCAGCCGCCGAGCACTGTCCGTCCATGAGGAGCAGCTCAGGGAGCCCGAGTGCCCAGCAGAGCTGGGAAGTAAGTTGGGTGTGAAGTGGGACTCCAAGCCCTTCTTGCACCTAACACCAATGGTGGTGGGTGGTGGTGTTCCACGTGCTGGTGCTGCCTCTCCCAGCTGGTGGGTGATAGACAATGGCACTGCCACACTGGGAAGTTCCCAAGGGGAATTTGGCACTGGGATCAGTTCCAGCAGGAGCCAGGCCAGTGTGCCCCACCCTAATGTGGGGCTGGGTTGTGTTTCCCCCAGTGGGCACCGTCCCCCTGCGCCTGCGGCGTTCGCCTGTGCTCAGGCACAGGACCAAGCACGAGTCCCTCTCAGAGATGGAGGGTGAGCCTGGACCAACCTCGGATGCTGAAGGTGAGATGTTCCCCTCTCTGCTAAAGCAGGTTTTGGGGACACCTAGGGTCCCCCCATGCTTACACCAGCACCTGTGACCTCTGTAGGTACCACACTGCAGGACTGGCCCCGTGCCGGGCTGGAGGAGCCGCAGGCTGGCGCAGGCACTGAGGGTGAGCAGCCGCAAGCCCTGGCACAAACTGTTGGGAATGCACAAGACTCAGCTGCCGTAGACCAAAGACGCCCAGTGCCGGGCCAGGAGGAGCCGGCCCTGGGACAGTGAAGCCCCTGCATGTCACCACGCTGTTCCCAATAAAACCCTGCAAGCAAGTGCGCCGTGCCGGGGTGCTTTGCAGCTGGGGTGCAGAGAGCATAGACGGGTCACCAGGCTGGCGTGGATGTGCCAATGATGGCAGCGCCCAATTTTCACCATGGGGACAGCCAGGCCACCAGCATCACCCAAGATGCCCAGGGACTGTCAGAGCCTGCAGGATGCATCCAGTGGTGTTGCAGTCCCCAGTGNCAGCTATTTTTAGGAAGCGTTCCCAAGGCACTTTCACCACTCCAGCTCCTGACCCCATGGGGTACCGCTCTCTCCAGCCCCCGCCAGACGCAGGCTTCCATCAGCGGGACCACGACCCAGCGCCTTTCAGCACGCAGCTCCACCCCCGCAGCTCCCTGACGGCACCAGCGTGATCCTGACACCCCAGTGGCTTTCTCCTGTGTTGCCCCCTGCTCCGGACCAAACGCATTCCTTACACGGATGTTTACGACGAAGCAAGATGCTTACTTTGGTTTTGGTTTTTTTTTCCCTTTT
>VWZP01005243.1:198167-227978 GCA_013396995.1 Dicaeum eximium | reverse complement strand
GGGCGGGGCGGGGCGGCCGCAGGGCCCGGCCGGGCTCGGTACCGCCGGCGCGGGGGTCGGCCCCGGCTCCCGACCCTTCCCATCCCCACCCCAGCCCTCCATCTCACCCCAGTCCCAGTCCCCTCCTTATGCCCCGCCCTGTCCCTATGCCCAGGAAAGCCGGCGCTTTTCCTGGGCATACGCGTCCCCTTCTGGAAGAGAAGGATCTGAGGAAATGCTCGAGCCATTTCCAGTACCTAAAGGGGTTACAGGAGAGCTGGGGAGGGACTCTGGACATCGCCGTGGAGTGATAGGATAAGGAGGAATGGCTTCAAACTGGAAAAAAAGGGCAGGTTTAGATTAGATGTGAGGGGGAAATTGTTCCCTGCTGGTGGGGTGAGGCCCTGGCACAGGCTGCCCAGAGAGGCTGAGGCTGCCCCATCCCTGGAGTGTTCAGGGCCAGGTTGGATGGGGCTCTGAGCATAAGGGAAGGTGACCCTGCCCATGGCAGGGTGTCAGAATAGCAGGTTGGTTCCAACCCCAATCATTCCAGGATTCCCCATGTTTTGGCCAACTCTCTAGTACACTTTGCCATTCAGTGGTTCACACATGATGCCAAACCATCCCTGGAACTCTACCTTGTTTTCACGTTCTTTCCTTTAGTTTTGGCTCCAGCTCCAGGTAATCCCAGGGTCTCCCCAGATGGTTGCCCTTGCCCATCCTTTGTCTCATGTTAAGGTATTAAAGGCACTTGGTCAAATCTGTCAAGCAACCTGGGAAGTGTTCTGGCTGAAGGGATGGCAAATTCCTCCCCTCACGCAGTTCAGTTGTGAGTGGGAGCAGTCAGTGCCCTTTCATCCCCGTGCCAGAGGTTGTGGTCCCATCAGTGGGCTGACACCGAGGGCAGTGAAATGGCACGACAAGATGGATATAATTGTCACACTGTATTTGGTTTGCATGGCCAGGTTTTGTTTGTTGAAGGGGGGAGGCCTTCGGGGGTAGCTTCTGTGGGAAGCTGCCAGGAGCCTCCTCCATGTCCAGCAGAGCCAGTGCCAGACAGCTCCAGGACGGACGTGTTGCTGGCCAAGGCCGAGCCCTTCAGCCACGGAGGTAACGCTTCTGTGATAACATATTTAAGAAGAAAACAAAAAAGTTATTGTACAGACGTAATTGCATCCAGAGAAGAGTGGAGTGAGAATATGTGAGGGGAATAGCTCTGCAGACACCAAGGTCAGTGCAAAAGGAGAGGGAGGAGGTGCTTCAGGCACTGGAGCTGAGATTTTCTTGCAGCCCATGGTGCAGCTCGTGGTGGGGCAGCTGTGCCCTTGAAGCCTATGGAGGGCATGGGAATGCAGAGATCCACCTGCAGCCCCTGGAGGAGCCCTTGCTGGAGCAGGTGGATACCTGAGAAGAGGCTGTGAACCCATGGGAAATGCAAGCTGGAGCAGGGTCCTGGCAGGAACCCACATGGAGACAGGAGCCCACGCTGAAGCAGCTTTCCCAGTAGGACTTGTGATCCTGTGGAGGACCCAAGCTGGAGCAAGCTGTGCCTGAAGGACTGCACCCCATGGAAGAGTGCTCCATCTTGCAGCAGTTTGTGGAGAACTGTTGCCCATGAAATGGACTCACGTTAGAGAAGTTAATGGAGAAATGTCTCCCATGGGAGGGACCCCATGCTGGAGCAGGGGAAGGACTCCAGCTCTTCTCCCTGAGTAGCAGCAGGGAACACGTGATGAACTGACCATAACCCCCATTCTCTGCCTCCCTGCACTGCTGAGCAGGAGGAGGTAGAGCTGGGAAGAAGGGAGTGGTAGACGGAAGGTATTTTTAAGATTTATCTTACTTCTCATAATCCTGCTCTGATTTTGTTAGTAACAAATTCAGTTCATAGCCCCAGTTTGAGTCTGTTTTGCCTGTGACGGTATTTGGTGAGTGACCTCTCCTGGACCTTATCTCAACTCATGAACCTTTGTTATATTTTTTCTCTCCAGTTGCAGAGAGAAGTGATAGAGTGGCTTAGGTGGATGCCAGGCATCCAGCCAGGGTCAACTCACCACACACACAGAAGAGTAGGCAGCAGGGTTTGCCCTTACTGACAAAAGCTGGTTTATTTGGAAAGGCTGCATTTGGATGGAGGATCAGATCTCCTGGACATGACAGCTCATCATTGTCCAGTTGCAAAGGTCCTTGGAGCAGTGTCTCCAGCTGGAGCAGGAGAGGTTCCACAAGCTTATGCCCCCTAGTCCTGCCCAATCACATCCCATATAAGTGGTTATTAATTACTTTAAACTACCTACACAACACCTCTGAACTATCTTAAATGTGTACATTCCACTGTTGCACATGGTCTGTGCAGTTTGGGTGATGCTGCAGCAGGAACCAACTGGGGAGGCTGTGGGATCATAGGGAATCATTTAGATTGGAAAAGATCCTAAAGGCCACCAAGTACAATCCATCCATCCATCCATTATCCATTGGATCCCTGCAGGGTGGGGACACATGAAAACATGCAGGTCATGGTTCTCCATTGATTTTGGGTGCAACAGGAGCTCCTGGGGGATGATTCTATGATTCAGTGATCCTCAGGCCTGTCCCAAAGCTCCTGAATCCACCAGTCAGATGCTTCCCCGGGAGTTCAGTCCATCAATTGGTTCAGCCTCTGCTGCAGGAAAGAGCTGGGGAGTACCTGGACCACCCTGGGGCTGGATGTTCACCTGCAGTGCATGTGCCTGGGCACAGCCCTGGCTCCCAGACACAACGAAGTCACACCAGGGGCAAAACTGAATTTTATCATAGGATCACAGAGCCATAGTTTGGACTGGAAGGGATGTTAAAGACCATCTAGTTCCACCCCCCCGAACAAGCAGGGACACCTTACACTAGACCAGGTTGCTAAGAAGCCCATGTAGCTTGTCCATGAACACTTCCAGGGATGGGGCAGGGATTATCCTTCTATCACACTTAAATATTATAGGTGCTGTTAGAGCAGACTCTAAGGAAAGGGGTCACTCTGGTTAGCCCTAGAGGGTTTTCCCCACTGGTCCTGGAGGATTTCTAGGTTTCTCAGCCTGTTTTTGTGGCCAAGGAACACTTTTCTGTCCTGGCTGCTCTATCCTCAAGTCCTCAAGGGACATTCACCTGGCCTGACTGTTCCATCCCCAACCCTGCCTTTGGCATTGAACAAACTAAGGTCAAGAAACTGCACTGTGCAGAGTCAGCGAGTCCAGCCTCGCCTGCCTGACCTTGGGCAAGGGGAGGGACAGGCCTGGGATCCCAAGAGGGAGGGAGGTGGTGGGAGAGAGTGTCGCGGTGCAAGGACAGGGATAGTGCTGGCCCTGAAAACCAAAAGGCTCAGGTTTGGTAGAGCAGGGAAGGTGCATAAAGCAGCACTCCAGACACCAAGCCCAGGGCATTCCCTGCCTGGGCAGGACACTTGGCTCCCTTTGCATCATTCCACAGCCAGCAGGAAAAGTGGATCATGGGTATGGACCAGAGCCAAGAGACTGAGGTGCAGGCAGAGAATTTCTGAGAGCCACGAGCTGAGCTGATGCAAGTCCTCATGGGAACACGTGACATAACCAAGTAGCAAAAGGCACCGACAGAGTTCAGGCGAGATCAGTGCAGCCACAGCCAGAGCAGCATGGCAGGGCTCCACATCCGCTCCGTTCTGGTCACTGGGGCCAACCGGGGCCTCGGCCTGGGCTTTGTCCAGCATTTCCTGAGGATGCCAAAACCACCACAGTGGATTTTTGCAACCTGTCGTGACCCCAAGGGACAGAGAGCACAGGTGAGACTGGGCAAGGGGAGACTGGATCAAGAATGGTGTTTTAAAGGGGCTGGAGCTGCAGTCAGGCACCTGCAGCATGGGTCAGCTGGCTTGGGACACCATAGGACCAGTTGTGCATGGGATATGTGGAGGGGAGAATGGCACACGGCATGTATAGAAAGCACAGAGCCCCATGTGATGTGGCAGCTGGAGCAGGTGTTGGACACAAAGTGATTCAGGGACAGAGATGGAGTGGCATGGGCTTTGCCTGGGAAAGACTGAGGCTCTGCACAGCCCCTCCAGTCTGTCCAAGCCTACACAGTGCCCTCTCTTTCAGGAGTTACAGAATTTGGCCTCCAAGCACTCCAACATCATCATCATCCCTCTCGGTAGGTGCCCCGAGGTGGGGATCCTTTGCCCCAGTTCCTCTGGCGAGTGCCCAGGCTGGGCATGCCCTGGGAGCCCCGTGCTGAGAGGGAGCTGTGCCAAGGGGCTGGTGCCCACAGGGCCATTGGGCACTGCCACTTCTGGGGGAACAAAGGGGACTCCACCATGGGGATGCAAGCTCTGACCTCCCCTTGTCGGCTCTGCAGACGTCACCGACCCTGCCAGCATCAAGGCAGCTGCAGCCAAAGTTGGGGAGCACGTGGGGGGCTCTGGGCTGAACCTCCTCATCAACAACTCTGGAATTCTGAAATTGAACACGCTTGATGCTGAGACATCAGAGGACATGAGAGAGGTTTACACCACCAACACAATTGGGCCCCTGCTGATGGGCCAGGTGAGACCCTCACCCAAGATGGGCTGTCCTGGGGGAGCATGAAGGGCTGGTGGGAGGGGGCTCTGCCTCCACTCTGGGTACTAATGGGCTCTCAGTTGATGAGAAGCTCAGGGGGCCATGGGCTGGAGCTCAGGAACTGGAGCCTGGCAGGGAAGAGGAGGGAGGATGTCTCAGTGCTGTTGCCAATGTTGCCCACTGTGGAAGGAGCTTCTCCCCTGCCCTGTGCCATGTCCCTGTGTACTCCTGCCCCTCTGTCCCCTCGCAGGCGTTTCTGCCCTTGCTGAAGAAGGCTGCCCAGGGGAGCCCAGGCTCAGGGCTGAGCTGCAGCAAGGCTGCCATCATCAACATGTCCAGCATTGCCGGCTCCATTGCTTCTTCCTTTGGCTGGGAGTTGATGCAAATGACCTCGTACCGCTGCAGCAAGGTACTGTCACCCCTCTGCTTCCCCTGCCCTGCCCAGCCGCGGGTCCCCTTGCAGCCGCCCCTTCCCCTGCCACCACCGTCCCTGCATTGTCACCCCACAGGCTGCTCTGAACATGCTGAGCAAGTGCCAGTCCCTGGCGTACAAGGAGCACGGCATCCTCTGCGTGGCTCTCCACCCCGGCTGGGTGCAAACCGACATGGGCAATTCTGTCGGACAAACGGTAGGAATTCCACTGGGGCGGGTCCATCAGAGCTCCTGTGCTGATTTTGCATGGGTGGGAGTTGCTGTCCTGAGCTCCTGCCCATGGCTTCCCTGCCTGCCCAATCGCTGCTGGGGCAGCTCCCCCTGTCCTGCTCCTGGGTGCTGGGTGTTCCCATCCCTTCAGTTTTCGTCTCAGTCCCTCCCCCTGGGGTTGTCAGCTTTCCCTTTGCCGTGGAGCAGCTCTTTCCCCTGGCTCCAGCTGCTCCAGGGCCCTCAGCCAGGCTTTGGCCATGGGCTGCATCTCCCCTTCTGCCCCACAGCCCCCTGTGACAGTGGATGACAGCGTGCAAGGGATGCTGAAGGTCCTCTCCTCCCTCTCTGAGAAGGACACTGGCACCTTCCTGGACTGGGAAGGGAAGGTCACACCCTGGTGAGAGCATTTCAGAATCCTGACAGCAGGACCCTGTGCCACTGCTCCCACCTATCCCACAGCCTCAATAAACTCCTGCCGAGAGCTCCCAGCTCTGTTGAGGATTCCAGCTCATGAGATGGCCCCTTCCCAGATATCCCACTCCTCATTCCAGGATGCAGTGGTGCCCACAGCTGCCCTCGACCCACGGCTGTCACTGGCATCCCCATGAGTGACAACCTGCAGGTTCCATGGCACCGTGACTGCCCTCTGGAGACCTCCCCTCCAGGAGGCACTGGAGAAGCTGGAGCAGGGCCCCTCCCCAGGGAGGAGAGATCTTCCTAGCCCCTGCAGGACCGGCTTTCCCCTGCCCAGGCTGAGCTGCCTGAGGGGCTGGGGGTCACAGGGACCAGCTGCCCTCTCCCCTCAGCTGGGGGATGCCTGGTCACGGGTGGAACAGAGGGACACACAGCACTCGGGCAGAGCACAGAGATCCTGCCCCGGGCTGGGACAGAGGCTTTGAGACTGGGTGTGGAGACAGAGCAGAGAGGCATCAGCTGCCAGAGTTTACAGAGGTGGGGGTACAGAGGGACAACAAGGAACACATGCATAAGAAAGGAGAGAGAGGCTCTTTCCCAAGCCAATTCTCTCTCTCTGACAGTGTGGGGAGGACTGAGCATGAGCAGGGGTGACCATGCAGAGTGGTGAGCCAGCAAGCAGAGGCTGCAGCATGGGCAAGAAGCACCATCCATTTGTCCATCACCAGGGCAGGCTGTTCCCTTCCCAGTCAAGGAAGGCTCCAGAGGTGTCCTGTGAGAGGCTGGCCAGCACAGTCAGGATGCCCCTCACGCTGTGTTCCACTGTCAGCGGTGCCTGCAGAAAAGGACAATGAGCTGTAACAGAGAGCAGCTCTTGCAGAGGATGCATGCCCAGGAGCTGCATCCATAGTGCTCATGGGGATATGAGCACTACTTACTTTTCCTTACTGCCACACCTCTGTTCTCCAGACTGGGTTGAGGAGACAGGGCTGGCTATCCCATGTACTCAGTATGTTGCAGCTTGCTGCCTGCTCTGCTCTAGAAGATGGTCCTGGCAGCCCACAGCATCACACAAGATCCCCCAAGTGTGCCCCTGCCCTCCCAAGACATGGGGATTCAGTGGGGGTCCTGCTGACCCTCCCCTGCACAGGCCAGTACCTCCTCTGTGCCCATGTCAGTCTTCACCCAGCCAGGATGGATGGCCATACACAAGATCCCTTTGTCCTGGAGGTCTGCAGCCAAGCACCTCGTCACCATGTTCTGGGCAGCCTGGAAGAGGCACAGCCCTGCCAGCACAACCCAGGGAGTGGGTGGGCAGGAGAGGAGACATTTCACAGCCATAAAATGTCTCTGGAGGTGGGAAATGGGACTTGGTCCTGGGACAAAGCATCAGCATGACCTGCTGGACAGACTCAGTCCTGGCTGCTGCTGTCCCAGTCTCTGTGCTTCTGCCTGGGAGAACCAGGCAGGGGATGGATGGCTGTGCCAGGGGGGGTGATCCATGGGCTCCCTCTCCTCCACGGGCACCATGCTTGGGACAGCACCTCCAGCACCTCCCCTGGCACCTCACCTTGCTGGCCCGGTACGGGTACATGGGGGCCTCTGGCACCCTGAGGCACAGCCCGATGGAGCCCAGTTTGGTGGAGATGTTGATGACAGCGGCCCTACTGCAGCTCAGACCTTCCTTTCCTGCACCCTTCGCTGCCTGCTCCAGGAGCGGCAGAAATTCCTGATGCAAAGACACCAACACTCCATTAACATGCAACAGAACCCCCATGTGAGGACCATCATGGAGGGCTCTGTCACACACTGTAGACAAGCAGCTCGACAGACACTCCTGGCAGAAGCACAGGGGATGGGGAAGATGCCCCAGGGAGGGGCCAGGCTCCAGCCTTTTCCCTCCCCAGGAAAGGAGTGAGCTGGCACCGTGAGCCTGGTGCAGGCAGGTGCTCCAGGTGGGGAAGAACTAAGCACGGAGGGATGCTGGGCTGGGCTAAGCTGCTGAGCTCCTCTGGGTAGGCAGGGGAGATCCATGGAGGTGCCCTTATTCACATTGGGGAGCATCTTCCCAAGCAGGAGAAACATGAAAGGTCCAGACATACCTTGACAACCTGGAGCGGCCCAACCACGTTGGTGGCAAACACATCGAGCATCTCCTGCGAGTCCAGGGAGCACAGCGTGGCGTGGGAGCTGATGCCTGCATTGTTGATGAGCAGGTTCAAGCCCTGGTCCTTCAGATGATACCCCACAGCCCGTGTGGCCCTTTGAATGGTGGGCAAATTCACTGTGTCTGCCAGGGAAAAAGCAAAGTGAAGGGTAGCTCTGATGGGTCACACAGCACCCACTGGAAATTGTGCTCTGGCTGGAACCAGCATTTCTTATCCAGAAAGGATGCAGCAGGTTTAGGAGATTAAGCACATTGGAATGAGCAGCTGTTTGTCCTCACCTCTTGGTTTTGCAGCCTCAGCTGAATTAAACTTTAATTCAACTCATTTCGGGACCTGTGGGGGCTACTGGTAGGAAAAACTTGTCTGCACTTGCTTTCTGTATTTGAGGAATTTATGATCATACAAGGGATGCTTGGTCCTTGCACACTGGACTCCCAGGTTTATTTCCACCGGGAGCCATTTTTTGCTTCATGCTGTTACCCACAAGGTTTTGGAGCTGACAGATGAGCTGAGGTGACTACAAGTAATAAAAGATTTGGGCTGTGACCTGCAGTATTTGTTTGCAGGCTCTGAATCTGAACTTCCCTATCCCTACTGACCTAGTTGTGGGGACAACCCCTCTCAAGCAACAAGGCACAACTGAAATTGGGCTAACAGAGATAAGCATCTCCAGTGCCTTCCTCTTTGCTTAAATATTGATATAGCTTTTGAAATTCTGCCATGCTTTAATTGAACAATTTTTCTGACTTAGGCAATAAAAGCGGCGTCTTTTTAAGTTTGTGTCCAGCTGTCAGGGTTGCTTGTTAGGATTTATGTCCTGTCCTGGATACTCACCAACTGAAGGCACCGTAGTTTGTTTGTTTATAAGGGTCATCTAAATACATTCAAAATGTGAAATGGGCTGGTTAGGCCAACATTAAACTTTATATATTGCCTTTTAATACTTCAGGTATACCACAGAGCCCTTAAAACCATGAATAGTCACGTGTATGGGCAAGTAGGAGTGTGCCCTTGTTCCCATGCATTTCTGTGCCTGTTTTTTGCAGATGCCAATGTGATGAGCCTTCTGGGAGAGGAGGACCGCAGGGCTAGATTCCTTAATTTCTTTTGCAACACTTTGGCCCCTGTGCTGTGTTTCTGTTCTCATGCTTAGAAAAGAGTGACTTAGTAAAGGTTTCCAAGGCTGAAGATTTCTTTCTTGGAATATTAATACACTGATGGGCTGAAAAAAATCCTTTTTCCTGGCATTTTTAACTGGCCTGATGTCTTTATGGTGGTAAGCAAGTATGTGAGTGGCATGGGATTTGTTGCTACCTTGTGTTGTGCAGCACAGACCTTTGTAGAGGTGTCCTGAAAACATTTAAGGGGAATACCATGGGATAATCTGCTGTGGGGTTGCTGGGAGGGCAAGGAGCCTTGGGATTTGAGAGGATATTGCATGTCCATTTGCAGGACAAATCACAGAGTGCTTTGGAGTTACTTCTTTACGTAACAATGGGATGAAATTCAAGCTTCTGCCACTCCACCACATGTGAGGGATCTTTTGGTCACCTGGTGAATGATTGACTGCTCTGTTTGGATTAGCTCCAAGGCGTGTGGGACCAACACATTTTTAGTCCTTAACCCCAAAATGTGCTGAAATAAAAAACTCTTGTCTCCCTGGAAGAAATAAGGGTGGGAAAGAAAGAGAGAGAATGAAAAGAAGTGACAGGTCTTACACATTTTTGAGTTAAAAAAAGAACTTTCTCTTCTGAAAAGACATGGCTGTTCCTGGTTTGAAGACAGCCCTTTCTTATTATGGAGCAGGAGAGCTTGAAGCAGCTTCTCTTTAAAAAAAATATCTTGTTGCTGTTGATATTTAAGAGCTTTTAAGCTTATTTTGGGACTTTATTGACATTCTGGGGCTTGGGGTGTGGTGTTTTTAGTAAAGATTTTTCATGTAGTGGCCAGTCCCTTGAGATGTCCCTTTTATGTTGGCCATGCTCTTCCCATCTGGTACTGCCAGTTGGAGCTCACAGCTCATTTATTTTTTATTACAGAGGAGGTGTTTTACTTTAATAATCTACTTAATAGCAAAAGAGAGATTTGCTGCCTCGTTGTAGTTTTAGTAAAGCCTGAATTCAAGAATGTCTTATTTTCTAAAAAATATTAAAAAAACTGAACTTGAACTGAAGTTAATTGAACATTCAATTGCTTTTAAACAAATAAATATGTAGGTAGATAGATAGGTATTGACATGGCATAGCCTTGACTCAGTTTTCTTATCATTGGCTCCAATGAAATACAAGTATTTAGAAGCTCTGGCTGCTTCCCACCTCACTTATTGCAATGGCAATCCTAGTGCAGGCACTTTCCCAAAACATTTCTTTTGGATTTGGATGTTCTTTTAAGTCTTCATTAATAAAAGCAGCCCCCACTCTTTCAGACACTGGGGAACACAAGAAATCTCTGCTTCTTGAGACATATCCTCAGCCTTGTGCTCTTTTTCTCCCCACTCTTCACCCATTGTCCTCCCCAAGAAGACCCTGTCCCAGTCCAGCACCCTGGAAGCCTCTTTCGTGTGAATATCCCAACTTTGCCAACTCCAAATGCCAGCCTGGCTGTTCTCCCTATCCTGTCTAGGTCTATTTTCTGTCTTGTGCTTCTCCCAAATGCTGTTGAAAAAGGTTGCTGAGTTTGGCCCACATCCACAGAAGGAGGGATTGGCAAGGGGACATCTCCCCACTCCAGGCTGTGGACATCCCATGCCTCTGGGTCAGAGCATCAGCCTGAGATACCAGGCTGGGCAGATTTCCCACGGGTCATCGGGTCATTTTTAGTTTTTTTTTCTCCCTTTTTTACCTGAAAGAAATTCCAACCATGGCCACCTCCAAGCAGATCCCAAACCAACTCTCCTACTTAGGAACCATCCAGGTGGTTACTGTGCCCTGCCTTGCTTCACTTTGTGAACCCATGTGTCCCAGCCCAAAACCTGGGCACTGTATTTAGCATCTTTGGGAAGAGACGTCATGCCTTTCCCATGAAACTTGCTCAGCTGAGATGCCTGGACCCACCTCTGCCTCCTCTGAAGCGAGTTTGACTGCTTCAGCCAGGGCACAGCTTAATTTGTGGGGAGAAGCTTTCCCAGGTGTGCATGGATCCCTCCCCATGGATCCCTCCCCATCTGGCAGGGCTAGAGCTTCCTGCAACAGCTGCCCCTGGTCCCACCTCTGAAGTCATCAGAGAGCTGGAAGCAATGCTGGGTGCAAGGAGAAAGGTTGCTCCATACCTAGCTGGACCAGTTTGATGCTGGAGTGCTGGGCAGCTAATTCTTGCAGGGCCTGGAAAAAAAGTGATGGAGCAAGGGAGGAGATCAGAACCCACCAGCTGCATGTTCAGGTGTCCCACCCCTGCTCCAATGTCACTGAGCCTTGCTTTCTCTGGGGGAAGAGTGCAGGGCCATTCCCAGTGGAAGGGGTAGAGCACCAACCCCACAGTCAGCAGGAGAATGGTGCTGCTGGGCAGGAACTGCGCCCCATCCTGAGTGATCCCACACAGAAAAGGGGTTGGCTGGCCACTGGCACAACCAGCAGCGAGTGCTGAAGACGTGTCTGCCTCTCCAGCCTCATCCCACCCGGCCACATTGGGCGCTGCCTTACCCAGGGAGCTGGGGGGGTTATGAGACCCCCAGAGCACTTCTGTCCCCACTCCTGGGCTACCCAGCCAGGGCAGCAAGCCAACAGGGCTGTGGGGACTGCGGATCCCTGCTGCCCACCTGGCTCAGCCCCATCCCATTCCCTGTGCCCGCACTGACCTTCCCTCTTGGGCCCTTGGGGTCGCGGCAGGTGGCGAAGATGTGCTGGGGGGGCCGCGGGCTGGCGGCGAGCTGCCGCACAAGCTCCAGGCCGATGCCCCGGTTGGACCCTGTCACCAGGACGCTCCGAGCCAGCGCAGCCATGTCCCCAGCCTCTGCGCTGGGCGGTGACACATGGCAGGGTTGCCGCCTGCTTGGCGTGAAGAGGAGCCCGGCACAGCCCAGGGTGTGGCTCTGGGCGCCCACGGGGACTGGGACACCGTCAGCACCTGGCCCCTCGCCTGCCCCAAACGGAGCCAGGGTCCCAGGAGGACCAAGGGCTCCCTGACATGTGGCACATGGGGCTGTTTGTCGCCTGCCCCAAACAGAGCCAGGGTCCCAAGAGGACCAAGGGCTCCCTGACATTTGGCACATGGTGCTGCTTGTCGCCTGCATTGTCACTATGCTCCTCTAAAGCTCCAGCTCCCAGAGTCTCTGTAACAGCAGAAGGGTCCACCTCTTCCACAGGCTTGGAAGAGGAAAAGGAGAGCAGGTTCAAATCTGGTTGTGGCCAGCAATCTCCTAGCTTGGGGGGTGAGTTTGGGATGGTTGAATTCTGAGACGCTAATCCAAAGCCCAGCCTGGGAAGCACAGGGAATGCAGTTTGTGTACTGAAAGTTCCATTCCTGCCAACACTTCCCCCTAGAGCATCAGGGGCCAGCAGAGAAGGACCCCCCACTCCCTGTAGCCTCAACCACTGACTGCTGGGGCTTCAAGCTCACATCCATCACCTTCCTCCTTGCTGGAGGACAATGCTGGATGCTTATAAGCCCAGGAAGTACCTGTAAAAGCAAGGCTGCTGCAACCCAGGCCAGCCTGGGGGCATGGATTTTTAGGATACAGAAGTGTTAAAAGAAGCAAAGAGCTGCCATGTAAAAAGCCTCAGCTAAAACAGAAGAATTGGGGCAACATGAATATGAGGTGGGGGAGGAAAAAAGAAGAGGAAACTAGTGAGGGTGGGTCCATCCCATCTGGATGTGCCTCATGGCACATACCTGTTGCTCAGTGTGGCAGGGGGGACAGAAGTCTCTATTCCCCAAGTAGCTGAGTGGTTCCACGTTTGGCAATCACCAAAGAAACACTCGGGAGATGGTGAAGGGCCCCCACATTTGGAAGATGGGCTTTCAGGTGAGACAGATCATGAAGGGGAAGAAGCAGTGATGTTTCATTCCATGGTGGTGGACAGACTCTGAGAGGTAAGCATGCTGAGTGTGGATTTGGATGGTGGTGGAGTCGGACCTGCTGTAGCAGATGTTCTTGCAGTTGTAATCACCTGCACAAACAATTGCACTGCACAGACTTGCCTGCTCCACCAGCAGCATCCAGAGCAGAGCTCCCATTAGGAGCAAATGAGACTGGAGTTTCCTCTTTTCCTTCCAGGCTCCTTGGGAAGGAAACAACAGAAACAAGCAAAGAGGGCTGCATGACCAGGCAAGGCTGTGGGCCAGTGCCAAGCAGGGGAATGACCTTTGGAAAGGGCTGACCGATGGCAGCCAAGGACAGCGGCACAGGCACCCTCATGGCTCCAGAATCACAGCCCAGGGCCAGAAAGTATGCACCAGGGAAGAGATGAGACCAGGCTACAATGCTGTAGAGGCACCTGGGAACCATCCAGGTTAGAGAGGAACTGAGAGAACTCTACTCCAAGGCCCATCAGGAGGAGCAGGATCAGCAATGACTTTGGAGTGGGTTGCCCAGGGCTTGAACCTGACCTCAAAACCCTCCAGGGACCCCACAGACTTCCCAGACCTCCTTTTAATGCTTGATTGTCCTCAGAGTGATTTTTTTTTTTTTTTGTCAGCATGGCACCTCCCCTGCCTATATGCCCCTTGGCCTGGGTCCACAAGGCCCTTCCCATGAGCTCCATGACCGGAGCCATGCAGTGACCCCACTTGCATCTCACAGCCTTGACCTTGACCCTGCAGCCCCTGCAAAGACCCTGTAGCCATTACATCCCCCATCAGGGCTTTGTTCACCGCTCCAGCACCCCCAGCTCAGCACCCCCCAGCAGCTCCTGCTCTTCCACAGCCCCTTCCCGGCTGAGCCCCACAGCTCCTCGCTCCCTCCATGGGAGCAGGCAGCATCATTGTTGCAAAATGTGGGATGTGTCAGTCAGTATTATCTTAAGTCAGCCTGTTCTTTGATGTAAGACCTTTGTATACTTTCAAGCCTAATCAGCAGGAAAGGAGACCTAATCTCTGGAAGAGACAGCCGCCAGCATCCCTCACTCAAGGACATTCTGGAACTAACAAGATTTAGGGATTGCTAACTTGGCAAAATACTCCAGGTCCGTGTATCTTAAGAGCTAAACTATCTTTATTGTAACACTAAAAATCACACCTTCAGATGAAAAAGACCATCCACACGTGAAGACCCTTCCCCTGAGCATGAGTAGCAGTTAGCTGGGGTTACATGATTTGTATGGAAGGTACTAATCAATCCTAACAGAAGGGCTACTCTTGAGAAGTTACTAACCCTGAATTTCTGTGTATAAATAACAGCATGGAAAGTCCGGTGGGGTGTGCTAAATTTGTGGAATATCACTGAGCACCCAGGCTGGGGCAGCTCTGAAATGAACAGTGTCTCACTCGAGTGCGTCATTACCGGCTCGTTGCACACCAGGGAACGAACCTGATTTTCAGGGCAACATCCCTGCGCCTTCAGGGCGGGCACCCCTAAAATGGCGGCGCCCACTGAGGCTTCAGCCCGCCCGCGTCACGCGGACGCGCTGTCCCGCCATTGCATCAGCCGTGGGCGGGGCGCCGCGCGGATGGGCGGGGCTGGAAGAAGAGTGACAGCCCCCGCAACCAATGGGTGCTGGCGTCCGGCGGAGGGGCGGGGCGGAGCGGGCGCTGCGGCGCGGCCGGAGGAGCGCAGCGAGGGGCGGCGGTGGTCGCGCAGGTACGGCCCGGGGGGCGTGGGGAGCTCCGGCCGCCGCGTTTGGCTTCCATGGCCCGGCCGGGACCCGCGGGCACAGGGGAGAGGGGCACGGAGAAGGCAGGGCGGGAGGGTGGCGGTGCGCTGGTTTGCCCCATGCGGGCCCGCGGGGGGATGCCAGGCGGGCGGCGGCGCTGCCGGACACCGCCGTGCCCTCACCCCTGCTCGGGCACTGGAGAGCGGGTGTGGCTGGGCAGAGGCTCCGATAGGTCCTGGGACCGCTGCTCTGCGTGGTTCTCTCCATGTCGGGTCCTCCCTCCTGCAGCATCGAGGTTGGACTCGATGATCTCAGAGGACTTTTCCAACCTAATCTGTTCTGTGCTGTGAATGCTCCCAGGCCTTGCTCCTACGGGGAATTCCCGTCTCTCCGCCCGCAGCTGGGATCTCGCCTCCCTCCGCGGATCCGCATTGCGCTGAGCTGTCAGGGACAGCCCTGTGTGCCCGCAGGACACGGGCGGTGCTGCCCTCCAGGCTGTCACTTGCCTCTGGTGTGCCTGTGGGGTGTGGGTCCCCTCAGGGAAGGCTTCCAGGCATCCCTGGAGCTGGCTCTGCTTTGAGCAGGGAGGGTGGACAATGTTATATTTAGGGGTCATTTTCAAGCTTGGCTGTTCTATGATTTAGTCATTGAATCACAGAAGGGTTTGGACTGGGAGGTACCTTAAAGCCCACCTGGTTCTAACACCCCTGCCATAGGCAGGGGCAACTTCCTCTACACAATGCTGCTCCAAGCCCCATCCAACCTGGCCTTGAACACTTCCAAGGATGGGGAAGCCACATCTTCTCTTGGCAGCCTGTGCCAGGTCTTCACCACCCACACAGGGAAGAATTTCTTCCTAATATCTAACCTAAATCTCTCCTTTTCTGATTTAAAACTGTTCCACGTTGTCGTATCATTATCTGCCTGTGTAAAAGATTGCTGCCCGTCATTTTTATAAGCCCTTTTAAGTACTGGAAGGCCATAATGATGTCTCCTCACTCTGTATTCAATCACACGGTGTGCTTAGGTTTCTTGGCCATCTTCTGTCCCCAGCAAGGTAAACATAACCTACTAAGTTTAGTATCCATTTGAATTTGATATTTTATAACTATGTGTTTTCAAAGAATGGGTAACTTGAGGTACAGCCCCAGAAATCAGGGAGTTTGGGGCAGAGGAAATTTCAGGTTGGGCCACCACTATTTGGAGCAGATTAATGGTTGAACAGAAGTGTCAGTGAGTACTTAACAACATGGGGAGACCCTTTCAGGAGTTGGACACAATGATCCTGATGTTCACCTTGAGCTGACAACACATCAGAGCGTTGTTTGTTGTTGTTTGTTCTGACTGCAGTGAGGTTTTGCCACTTTCCTGCACTTGCTTTGGACAGTGGCAACGTCCAGCTTCCAGATGGAGACGCCGCTCACTGCCAGCCAGATCCGGCAGCGGTTCATTGACTTCTTCAGGGAAAACAAGCACACCTATGTGCACTCATCTTCTACAATCCCCCTGGATGACCCCACACTGCTCTTTGCCAATGCTGGTATGAATCAGGTAGGATTCCCACCCTGGCACTGTGGTCCTACAAACATATCCTGTTGGAGCCTGTGAAGGTGTTTGGAGAGCTGTTGGGAAGATTATTTTTTACTCCACATTCCTTCTGGTCAGAGAGGGATGGTTGGGGTGTCCTGTGGAGTCCTCTGTGCTCTCACAAAATTGGCAAGAGCACTGGAAGAAGTTCTTACGGTGAGAGCTCTGCCAGTCTCATTTCCTTGACCCTTGGTACCACAGCAGTCCTGGCACAAATGACTAATGGTGTCTTTGAAGAGCAGTTGAGATTGGGATGCTGTAAGGGCTCTGCTGCAGATCAGCACCCAGTTTTTTATCTTCTGGCAGCTGGGAATCTGACAGCTTTCAGTCCCTTTGGAAGGCCTGGGGTTTGGTGGGCTCTAGGAACACCTGTGTGTGTGCTGAGTTCTCGGCAGCCTCCTCATGGACAGGAGCAGCTGGTTTGTTTCTGAAAGGTGCTTTGGGTATGTTCAGACTCGTGGTACCATGACACTTACTGCCTTGCTGTTGCTTGCAACATTTGAAAACAGGTTCTGAGTGCTTTTCTCAGCTTTTCAGGCAGTTCACTTGTCCTTTTTTCTCTCCTCGCAGTTCAAACCCATCTTCCTCAATACCATCGACCCCTCACACCCGCTCGCTAAACTGAGCAGAGCCACCAACACTCAGAAGTGCATCCGAGCAGGGGGCAAGCACAACGACCTGGATGATGTGGGCAAAGATGTGTACCACCACACCTTCTTTGAGATGTTGGGGTCCTGGTCCTTTGGGGATTATTTCAAGGTAAAACAGTCGGTGCAGCTCTGAATCTCCAGCGCAGATTTATCTGTCTCTGTAAGCTCAGCAGAGCAGTTGCCAAGAGGAAAGAGAATATGTTGGCATAGAGGTGCATGTGACTCCTTTGGAATAAATGAGCTTGGAAGCTGCCCCAACCCTGCAGAATGATTCAAGATTAATTCCTTAAGGTTTACAAAGCTTATTAAATTAACTCTACTAGCTTGGAGTCTTCAGGTGGAGATTTTAGTGGCTGTCCTGGAGATGTGGGGACTAACATGTGCTATGCATCTATGACTGACCTTCAAACAGGAGTGATCATACAATAATGATTTCCTTTCCCAAGCTTCTTGCTAGTGTAGTATTCAAAGTCAGAATTAAAAGGCTTTTTGGAGGCAGTGAACATGCTAGACTTTAACTTGGCTCCATCAAGACAGGCATGTGAGATGTTTCTTGTGCTCTCTTCACTGCATGTATTAATTTTTCTCTTTCTTATGTCAAAGGTCAGAAAGCTCTCAGCTGCTGATACCTACAGTAGCCAGTAGTTTGGATGTTGAAGAGAAGTTGTCTTTGCATTCACTTGCTGACCTCATGTTTCCTTCTCCAGGAACTTGCTTGTAAACTGGCACTGGAACTTCTCACCAAGGAGTTTGGCATCCCTGCTGAAAGACTCTATGTCACTTACTTTGGTGGAAATGAGGCTGCAGGACTGCAACCAGACCTGGAGTGCAAGCAGATCTGGTTGGATTTGGGGTAAGACCTTTCACTGAGGAAGGTGCATGTTTTGATGAGCAATAGTAATTTATTTGGCTTGGATATTAGGAAAAAATTCTGCACAGAAGCAGAACAGAACAGGCTGCTTAGAGCAATGATGGAGTCACCATTCTTTGAGGGATTTTAAAGCTGTGTTGCTGTGGGACTTTGGGGCATGATTTAGTGGTGAGTTTGGCAGTATTGGAGTAAAGGTTGGACGTGATGATCTGAAAGGTCTTTTCCAACCTAAATGTTCAACCTGGTCTTGAATACTTCCAGGGATGGGGCAGACACAGCTTCTCTGGGCAGCCTGTTCCACTGCCTCACCATGCTTACAGGGAAGAGTATATTCATAATATATAATATGCATCTGCCCTCTGTTAGTTTAAAGCCATTTTCCTATTACTCCATGCCCTTCTAAACAGTTTCTCTCTAGATTTCTTGTAGTCCCCTTTAGGTACTGAAAGGCCACAAGGTAATCCCAGAGCCTTCTCTTCTCCATGCTGAATAATGCAAATTCTCTCAGCCTTTTCTCATAGGAGAGGTTCTTCATCCCATCAGTGTCTTCTTGCTGGTGGCTTTACTGAGGTGTGTAAATCTGTCTCCAGCTGGGATAACTGCCAGGTGCCAGTGTTCTCTTGATCCCCTCAGCAGGGATCCTGAGTCTTAGGCTCTTGGATTGATCTGTCTCAAGACACTAGGAATTCATCAGCACATCTAGGGAATTAGTGAGCTGTTGTTTCTCTGACATAGCCTTTAGTTTGGGGAATTCTTTTTAGTTAGTCTCTGTTGTTCAATAAATTTCTTCTTACAGGCTGGCTGAGGGCAGGATTCTGCCTGGCAGTATGAAGGATAATTTCTGGGAAATGGGAGACACCGGCCCCTGTGGCCCTTGCAGCGAGATCCACTATGACCGGATCGGTGACAGAGATGCTTCACACTTGGTCAATCAGGATGACCCCAACGTCCTGGAGATCTGGAACCTGGTGTTCATACAGTTCAATAGGTGAGCCAGACCTGCTTCCAGCTTCCAGGTGAGCCAGGTTGCTCCAGCTCAGTTTGGGAGGCTGCATGGGCTGTGCGTTCTTTCAGCTGCCCGTGGCTTACTCGCCATTCCCAGTTTTCCAGCAGCTGAACACTTTGTGATGCTCTGTCTCCTTACCCAGTGGTACAGAATGGGTTGGTCAAGCTGCTTTTAGGACAAACTGAGAATATTTTCTCTGTTTATCTGCCAGGAGTTCAGTAGGGAATAAGTTGATGTCTGCTCTGGGTCTAAGTTGTTACTGAGGGTCCTGTTAACTATATTTTATCGAAGTTGTCCCTTGTTAACTATATTTTATCAAAGTTGTCCTTTGTATGGCTTGTGTATGGGCCTGTGTCATGAATCTGATGGAACTAAATCTTACATAGATGAAGAGAGAAATGGGGTTCCCCCTGCAGAGCCTCCATCTGTAAGATCTCACCTTTCTTTGGCAGGGAAGCTGATGGGACACTGAAACCCCTTCCTAAGAAAAGTATTGATACTGGGATGGGCCTGGAGAGGCTGGTTTCTGTGCTGCAGAACAAGATGTCCAACTATGACACTGACCTTTTCCTTCCTTACTTTGAAGCCATCCAAAAGGTATAAACTGAAGCCTGACCTAGCTGCATTCATTCCCTGAATTCTTGGGGAGATATATGGGGCTGGTTGGACAGGGTGATCTCTGCTTTCCCAGCTGCCCCACACATTTGCACTTTGCTGAGGGTAGGAACCCAGGCTAGCACAGTAATTGCTGCCCTGGGACATGTTTCCAGGGGAAAACAGGGCAGTGAGTGGTGCAGCTTTCCCAGTCTCTTTGAACTGTCCTTACAGGCACTCCTTGGTCCTCTCCCAGTGGGAGATGCTCTGCAGTCCTACATGGCCAATTGCCATCTCTTTGCTACATGCTAGCATGTGGTACTGCTAGCCCAGGATCAATTTGTCCTTCAGTCTCACGCACACCTGGAACGTGCTGATCTGTAGAAAATTCCCTTAGCCAGGACTGCTTTGCCATAAACCACGACAGTCACTGGCAGAACCTGTGTGCTGTTGCTGCATTGTCCTGGGTGGGGACCATGTTACCCATGCTGGGAGTTTTGTGTGCAGGTCCAAACCTTTTTTTCCCCTCCATGGAGGAGGCAGAGCTTCCTGGCTGTAGATCATGCTGGATAAAATGCAGGGAGAAGAGCCCAGGCTCCTGGTACCTCTAAGGAATGAGGTGCCAAGCTCCAGAGTTGGAATTGGGGAGCTGCCTTTTTTCAGTGTTAAGTCCACTGGCTAGACAGAGCCCCTATGTCCTTGTCTGCCTTCCTGCTGTGTTCTGGGAGCCTGGCTGGAGGGACTGTGCCCATGATGGGAGGTTTGCACCATATGCAAGCAGTGCATGGTTACAGCAGTATCTTTCCATAGGGTATGGATAAAAAGTCCTAAAAGAGGAAAGCTGGGACCATCTCCTGTGTGACAGAAATTGAAAGGTTTCTTGGCTGGGCAGGTTATGCCAGGTTGGAGTCCTTGAACCAATGTGCAAGACAGATGATTTCTCTGTACTCTCTCCCTCTTCCTCTCTCTTGGGCTCTTAATGATGGGATAAATAGGATTTTCTTCCCTCTGGTCTAGAGAGCTTTTGGCCATTGAAATGTGGGCCGTGGCACCATGCAGAGCCCATAGCTCTGTGCCTCCCCTAGGTTCACTGAGTTGCCTCTTTCCAAGAGGAATATTCTCTGTGCCCGTGGGTGGTGGGGTGGGCTTGGCTTCTGGGGCCCTTCCCTGTAATTCTGCCATGGTGCCACTGTCAGTGATTGTACCCTCTGCCCACTGCCTTCTCCTCTGCAAAGGGCACAGGTGCCAGGCCCTACCTGGGGCAGGTTGGGGCCGAGGATGCTGATGGAATAGACATGGCCTACCGTGTGCTGGCTGACCATGCACGGACCATCACGCTGGCCCTCTCGGATGGGGGCAGGCCTGACAACACCGGCAGAGGGTAAGAAGGAGCTGCTGCATCATCACCACTCCCCCTCTGTTCTGCATGGTTCACCTCAAGACTCTGGGATCTCCTGTGTCTCTGGGATCTCTTTAGATTCATCATTAAAGCAGTGGGTAGCAGCGTGTTTGCTCAGGATATTTGATGCTTGAATTGCTGTAGTAAGGTTCACCCAAAAGGCCATGATACACGAGTCTGAAGGTTCTTGTGAGCACCATTGCTGCTGTGCCAGCCCCCAGATATGGTGACTGTGGGCAGAAAGGCACAAAGCCTGGCTTGGTGCAGTGTTGCTGTTGAAAAGGCAAGGAATTTTGGGCTGGGGGGCTGTGCTGCAGGTGCCGGTGGACTCCATAAGTACACAGTGCTTATGTGAGTGTGGGTCATGGAGCTGGGGCCTAGCACCTCACCTGTGCATTGCTGCTGCCATGAGCAGCTGCTTGGGGGAAAATGAGAGGAGAAAACCCTGTGCTCTTGTTCGTGGGAGGGGGTGCTGGTAGGTGGATGCTGGTGGAGCCCCTGAGAACAATTCAGATGTGTAACATTTGCATGGGGGGCTCTGCTATTCCCCAGGTATGTGCTGAGGCGGATCCTCCGACGGGCTGTGCGCTACTCCCATGAGAAGCTCAATGCCCCCAAGGGTTTCTTTGCCACTCTGGTTGATGTGGTAGTGCAGTCACTGGTAAGATCTCCTATTCCACTCTATCTGCTTAAGACTTCCTCTGCTGAGGTGTGCAGATCTCCATGTTGAGGTGCTCCTCCTCTTGGATCGGCAGGGGGATGCCTTTCCTGAGCTGAAGAAGGACCCAGATATGGTAAAGGACATTATCAATGAAGAAGAGGATCAGTTCCTGAAAACGCTGAGCAGAGGCCGTCGGATCCTGGACAGGAAGATCCAGAGCCTTGGGGACAGTAAAGTCATTCCCGGTAAGGCTGTGACTTCTGTCTGGATGCAGCAAAAGGCATTTATTATCTGGGATCACATAAGAGCTTAGGGAAGTTTTGGGAAGGGAAAGGGTGGGAACATTAGAAGTGGTGGAAGGTGGTAGAGGGACAAAGTTGGAATCAGAAGACATCTCTTAGAGCTGAACCACCCATCTCTTCTCTGGCCTGTGTTCACTTGTTGATGTTTCTAAGCTGCCCAGACACACATCTCTGTGCTGTCAGGGAGCTGCCTTTTGGATGTTCAAGTTCTCCAGACCTGTTCACTGTCCTGCCATAGCTCAGAGACAGTGGGGGAGCAGGGAAGAGAGCAGTGTCTCATGGAACATGAGAGGTGACTGCTTTGCCCTTTCTCTGCAGGTGACACTGCCTGGCTACTGTATGACACCTATGGTTTCCCTGCGGATCTGACTGGGCTTATTGCAGAGGAGAAGGGCCTTGTTGTAGACATGGAGGGCTTTGAAGAAGAGCGGAAAAATGCTCAGGTGGGTGACAGCTCCAGGGGAAGCTAGTTTATGAGTGGGCAGGTAGAATCCCCTTCCTTGCAGTTTGCAGTCACGAGTTGCTCCTTTCTCACCAAGTCTGCTCACACCCCATATGGCCCATGTTTTGTCCTGTGGGAAAAACCAGAACAACTGCAGTTGCTGTGGGACATGTCTTTTCTGTACAGCTGGGGTTGGTTTTGCTCACTAGCAAAGCCTGGAACCTTGAGCTCAGCCCTCAGGCAAAGATAACAGAGTGCTGGGAGCACTTCTGCTGTCCTGTTCTGTTAGGGAAGTTATTCCCTGTCCAAGGATCAGTATCCAGGCAGGCCGACACCTTGGGTGCATTTCCCAGGATGTTTGCTGCAGCAGCAGGGAGTGGCATTGACCAGCTGGGTACTTGCCTTGCCCTTACTGGGCTCAGGCTCACTTGGTCTGCATGCTGGAACTGGCTGCTCTGAAGCCAGAAAAATTGGCACTTCAGGTGCTGGCACACAGCTTCCCAGGGCAGAGCTCTAAATCAGGGAGTGCCAAGGGATGTGAGTGAGATGGGCAGCTAGGCTGGCACGCATTGGTGTTTCTTAGACCTTGGGATTTGGCAGGTCATTTCTCAAACCTTGTTCATTGGCAGCTCAAATCCCAGGGCAAGGGTGCTGGAGGGGAAGATCTCCTCATGCTGGACATCTATGCCATTGAAGAGCTGAGAGCCCAAGGGCTGGAGGTGACAGATGACTCACCAAAATACAACTATGCTTCAGATCCGAGCGGTACCTATGGTATGAAACAACCTTCTCACAGTCATGTTCTGCTACTAAACCTTCCCTGGCATGTACCTCTGGGCTCCCCTTTCCTGGGACATGGAAGTGGAAGGCTGTGCAGGTGAATAGTCTGCTTGTTACTAGTTGAGCAGAGAAAGAGGACAGACTGTTCAGAGGCCACTGTAGTGCTGTTGCCAAAGAAAGGGAATTCCTGTTCCTGCAGCTTTATGTCTCCACACTCCTCTGTTGGTGTTTCTCAGCTGCTCCTTTGCCAATGCTGCAGAGACTGCAGTTTCTGCTTGGCCTGTTGGAGGGTCCTTGGCTTGCTCGCTCTGGCGCTTCTGCTAGTTTTTTTATTTGATGGAGATTCAGGAGGCTGCAGGCTCATAGCCCTGTGTGCTGCTGACTTTCACTGCATAGGTGTGGAAAGCAGTGACAGTCCCTGCCTTGGAGGGCACTAAATGAAATTTCCAACTAACTGTTGCCTTACTCCCCTCTCCTTCTCCCCTCCAAATGTGTTAGCTGCCATGAGCTCCTGCAATAACTGGGAGGTGTTGCTATGACATTCTGCTCCCATGTGGTGTCTACAAGGTTCTCCTGTTTTACTGACACTGCCTGTCATCCTGGTGGCAGATTTTGGGAGCCTCGTGGCCACAGTGAAAGCCATCCGCAGGGAGAAGAAGTTTGTGGAGGAGGTATCCACTGGCCAGGAATGTGGGATAGTGCTGGACCGGACCTGCTTCTACGCCGAGCAGGGTGGGCAGATCTATGACCAGGGCTACATGGTCAAGGATGACGACAGCAGGGAGGATGTGAGTGGGCCTGGGAGCCTTTTCCTAGACTCAGTCTGACTCGGGGCCTGGGCAGAGGGGAGAAGGGGCCAAGCAAGCTCCAGCAATTTCCCATCCATGTCAGATGTCACACATTGCACAGGGTTCCTTTCTGGGGATGCAGCATGGCACAGATGTGCTGGAGTTTTGTTCCCCTTGCTCCTTGAGGAGCTCAGTTCTGTGCTGCTGTCACCAGAATGTGGGTGCCTGTGGTGGTGGTGGTGCTGGGATTGCCAAGCCTAAGGGCTGTGCTCTGGAGCTGAGGTGGGGAGCTCTTTCTGTGCCCCATAACTCTGCCCCACCTTTATTCACTTCTCCACTTTGCTGTGTGCTGTGCCTGGGGACACTCGGCTTGCTTCAGCACACACACCACTCTGGCTCTCAGCTGGGACCTTTCCAGTTGCAGCTCAGACCTCTGCCTGGTTGATGTCTCCTCTTGGCCTCTCACCCTGCTCAAATGTGGCATTTCCCTCTTTGTACAGAAAACAGAATTCACTGTGAAGAATGTTCAGGTCCGGGGAGGCTACGTGCTCCACATAGGAACTCTGTATGGGAGCTTGAAAGTAGGAGATCAGGTCCACCTGACTATTGATGAGGTGAGTTAAAACATGGTGTAACACATGGGTTTGTCTCTTTTCTCTGGATTTCATCTCATTTCTTTTCATCGCTGCCACTCTGGGGGCCTGATGTTTGGGTCTTGCTCTCCCTGCAGCACATGATCAAGCAGTGTCTGGCTGACTGCAAGTTTCTCTTCCTTCACACCTGGCTTTCTCCTACCACGAGGCAGATAATGCCCAGCTAGTTCAGAGCCACTCTTGCTGGCTTTGCTGGTCACAGGCAGAAACACATTTTGTCATGACTTGCAGGAAGAACGTGTGTGGTGCTCCACTGTGGGGGAATAACAGCAGAGAGCCTGGGCTGTCTACCCCACTCCAAACATGGCTCCTGTGGGCTTAGCTTGCTGAGTGAGTGCTGGGTTGAGCACAGTCATCCTGATGGATTTCCCTTCCCTATAGAGGCAGAACCTTTAGAGGAAGAGGGAAGGCTTCCATCTTGGAGTGCTTCTCCCTGCTGAGGAACACAGATTAGTTATCTGTATCTGTCTGTCGTTGGCCTCTTTCCACACAGGCCAAACAAGGGAACTGCCAGGAAAAAAGCCATGCACAGATTTGGTGAGGAACACCTGTTCCTGTAACTGAAGCTCCAAGGCAGCAAGTGTGATCAGTTGTTTCTGGTGTCCTGAGCTAGTTTAGGATTCTATTGGAGCAGGGCATTAACCTCCCCTTCAGCTGCTGGAGGTGGTTGTGGCTCTGGGATGTGGGACCCCATCTACCAGTGGCTTCCTCCCTCAGGCCAGGCGGAGGCCGGTCATGAGCAACCACACGGCCACCCACATCCTCAACTTCGCCCTGCGCTCGGTGCTGGGGGAGGCTGACCAAAGGGGCTCCCTGGTGGCACCCGACAGGCTGCGCTTTGACTTCACGGCCAAGGGAGCCCTGTCCACCCAGGAAATCAAGAAGGTTGAAGGGATTGCCAACCAGATGATCGAGGAGTCAAAGGTGGGTATGGCTGATACGTTGTATACCTTGAGTCCCCTGTTTTGGATGATCTGGGATGCTGGGAGTTTGGCATGCACAGGAGGATTCTGAGCTGCTGGTGCAGTACTGTGCACAGATTGCCATCACCTTAGAGGGTTTTGAGTGGAAAAACCCCATGTGGATTGTTTGGTTCATTGGTTTCAAGCCCTCTCTAGGGTTGAAGTGTTCCTGTGCCTGCAGTAGTGTCACATCAGCTGCAAGAGGCAGGAAGTTTGGTAGAGTAGTTTTGTAGGCCTGGCTGGATTTACAACATACACCCAGACAACCCAGTGACGTGCTCCCAATGGCAGGAGAGTTGCTCTGTCCTCTGCCAAGTGTCAGAGCTGACCCTGAAGGACCCTGGAATCTGTGCTTGCAGCCATTTGCATGTGCAGTAGCACATGGGGAGTCTGAGCAGGTGGTATTGGGAGTTGTGAAGGTGAGACGTCTTTTAATAACTTTGTGATTCTTGCAGCTCAACGAGCCGCAGCTCAGGTAAGGCACAAGACTTCACTTGTAGGATCTTTCAGAGGAAGAAATTTCCTGGGAATGTGGGTCCTCAGTCACAGATGACAGGACTGGCTCTTACCTGCATCCCTTTGCTGTGCTCTGCAGACTGTGTATGCCAAGGACTGCCCTCTCGCAGCAGCCAAAGCTATCCAAGGACTCCGGGCAGTTTTTGACGAGACCTACCCTGATCCTGTCCGTGTGGTTTCCATTGGCATCCCTGTGGAGGAGCTGCTGGCTGACCCCTCTGGCCCTGGGGGCTCCATCACCTCTATTGAGTTCTGCGGAGGGACGTGAGTACCTGGAGAGGCTGGGGAAGGTGGCAGGGTGGCTGAAAAGGAGTTCTGTGGAGCTTGAGCTCCTGGGAGTGTCATGAGCATACACTGGGCAGAGCCAGGGCAGAGATGGAGGTGGTGGTGATGATGTGCCTTTGCATTCCCAGTCCTGAGTCAATCAGTCTTTAAAATTACCTTTTGCAGGCAGAAAACTGCCTGTATTGCTCCTGCCCTCACGCAGGGTCTCTGGCAGTGCTGGGAGCACAGGTCTTACCACTCTTTCCTCAGTCATTTGCTTTTAGCACTGGTTGTTTTTTTCTGCTGCATTTCCCTGGCAGGATGGTTGTCTTATTTCTGTACTGATTGTTGCTGAGATGAGAGGTGGACTTCTAACTCTTTCTTATCGGTCTGTCTGGGTTCTTTCCAAAGGCACTTGCAGAACTCCAGCCATGCTGGCCCTTTTGTGATTGTTTCAGAAGAAGCAATTGCTAAAGGCATTCGGAGGATAGTTGCAGTCACCGGGGCTGAAGCTCGGAAGGTAAGGGTAGGCAGGAGAGATCCTCTGTGAAATTCCACCTATTAATTCTCTGCCAAAGTTCTTTCTGTTCAAATTTGCACAATATCCTCTGAGGGACTCATGGAAAAGGGTGCTGCTCTTGCCAAAGACTGTTCTGGAGATCCTGTACTACAGTTGGAGCAGGGAGGAGAGCGGGAATGCTCAGCTGTAGGTGTTGTGGCAGAGAAACCTGGGTGGGTGTGTGGGATGGCTCCAGGGTTAGCTCAGGTTGCTTTTCAGAGTGGCTGCCGATATAGAGCTCTCAGCAGCTGGCAGGGCTGACAGGAGAGTGGTGAAGTCTGAGAATCCAGTCCTCTGCTGCAGGAGGCAATGACTTTGGATGTGGGTTGGTGCTCCCTAAAGTGGGAGAAAGGGGTTTCATGGAGGAGATGATTTCTCTTTTGGGGGGATTTTGGCAATCCTGGCAGAGAAAAGAGATCTGGGGCCCATGTGCCAGCATCACACCATGGTTCTGGTCAGGTGCTGCCTGTTTTAGCCCTGTGGCTTTCTGGGAGTCACTAAGCTTCATCCTAGGACATTCCAGCATTCCTCACCTCTTGGCACTCTGGGGCAACCAAAAGCCCAGCCTGCTCAATCTTGCAGTTTGATTTAATTCAGATTGTATTCTCCTAGGCCCTCAGGAAAGTCGACAGCCTCAGAAAGCTGCTGTCAGCCCTGGAGGCCAAGGTGAAGGTCCAGACAGCTCCCAACAAAGATGTGCAGAAGGAGATCACGGATCTCGGTGAGGTGAGGATGGTAGCAGTGCTCTGCTTCCCCAGAGTGAATGGGACCTTGATTGCCAGAACTGGGTGGTATTAATGAGGCCTGGGTTCACCTTCCTGCTCCTGTCCAACAGCCCTGCATCCCGTGGGTGCTGCAGCCAGCACCTGTTTTCTCAGGTCATTGGCACTGGGAGAGGAGTGGAGCTTACTGGGCTTTGCCACCTGAGGCAGAGTTCATGAGGTGCTGCATCTCCTGCTGTGATTGCTGGCACCTTTAACCTTCTCTACCTGCTCCTCTTGCAGACACTGGCCACTGCTATTATCCCACAGTGGCAGAAAGATGAACTGAGAGAGGCTGTTAAAGCACTGAAGAAAGTCATGGATGACCTGGACCGAGCAAGCAAAGCCGACATCCAGAAAAGAGTGAGCTGTGGGCTGGAATGAAGAGCAGTGTGGGAGGGCTGTGGGGTGCTCCTTTGGGAGCTCTGTTAGTCTCCAGGATGGAAGAGAATTTATGTGAGGGAGTGCCCCTCACACTGTTCAGCCTTCAGCTTCTCCTGCTGACTCTTGAAGGCATAATTACCTTCGTGCCTGTTCCTGCCCTAACAGTGCCCCTGGGTGCAGGCTTCCTCCTGGATCCCACTGGAATTTTCTGGAGGAGGAATCATGCATGACATGCTGTCTTGCAGGCCACATTCCTGCCTGTCAGAATATATTCCTCCTGGCTTCATAGTGTGAGGCTGCTCCAGACTGGGCTGTGGGTGTTTTTGGGCGGCTTGGGGACCTCTGTCCCTGCTCTACCCAGGTGATTATGTCCTTACACAGTGTGCATGGTTTAGTGGCTGACCACTGTTGTCCTCAGGTACTAGAGAAGACCAAGCAAGTTATTGAGAGTCACCCTAACCAGCCATGGGTCATCATGGAAATGGAAAATGGAGCCTCAGCAAAGGTATGGGAAAGTCTGATCTGTCCTCAGCAGATCAGACCTGAGGAGCAGCTGGGTAGTCTTCCATCACTTGGGGAGGTGGTTCAGTGCTACAGAGCTGTCCCTCTTGCCCCCTGGCATCCCTGAGTAGGTGCATCCCATGGGATAACAGTGCTGGCAGCCTGGGGAGCTGCATGTTCCCAATCCAGCCAGAGCAGCACTGCTTTGCTCAGCAGAGGATCCACTCCTGGGGCTGTGTGCTGCATCAAGGGATGATGGTCTCCTTGGGAATAATGGAATGGGTGACAGTCTCCCTGGTTCTTCCCTGCCTGCTGGGTCTGATAACATTTGAAGGCTCTTCATGCTGCATTCCAGTCCTCTTGACTCCCTTTGGAACAGCTGTTCCTTCTGCTGGGAGGAGCTTTTTCCCCTCCAGCCACTACAGTGAGGCAAAGGTTTATTCTGGTGCTGATTTTGCCAGTTCCTGTGTACCTCAAGGTGGGGAAATAAAAGCATCTTCTCCTTCCTGCCTTGGGGTATACAGGCAGGGTTTATGTCCCCTGCCAAGGCTTCTACACTGCCAGGAATGTGAAGATGGCTCATGTTTGGGAGGAGCATTGCAGGGTGCTGCTGGCTGGTTAATGCAATTCTTGATTCCTGAGGTCTCTTGTGGGTGCTCTTGGGGCTGGAGCTGGGCTGTGTGCAAGTGCAGGGAGGCAGTCATAAAATGATTTTGTTCTCTTCCAGGCCCTGAATGAATCTCTGAAGCTCTTCAAGACTAATTCCCCCCAGACTGCTGCTATGCTCTTTGCTGTGGATAATGAAGCTGGCAGAATTACCTGCCTGTGTCAAGTACCCCAGGTAATGCCAAGACTGTGTGGCTGCCTCTCCCTGAGCCTCTGTGGAGGAGCTGCAGCCTCCAGGCAGGAGCTATCTAACATTACACATCCAGAACTGATTGGGGTTTGGCAAGAGCCTCAGCCTTTGTGCTTGGGCTCATTGTCAGTCTGCAGAAGTAAGGGAAGAGGGGTTATGAAACAGGGAAGAGGAAGAGTCAGAACTTAATAGGGTGGTAAGCATGGGACAGGGCAATAGGTGTTCAGTGCTGACTGCTGGGTTTCTGTGCCTGCCCAGGAGACTGCAAATAAGGGCCTGAAGGCCAGCCAGTGGGTGCAAGAAGTGTCTGGCTTGATGGACGGCAAAGGCGGTGGAAAGGACATCTCTGCACAGGCAACGGGCAAGAATGTGGGCTGCCTGCAGGAAGCCCTGAAACTGGCCACGGACTTTGCCAGGATCCGCCTGGGGGAGCTGAAGAACTGACTGCGGGGGGAACCCTGGTCCCTTTGTCTCCCTCTCTGTCCCCTGCGCAGCTTTCCTGTAATAAAGGCTCCTTTCCCCGCGCTCTGGTCCGCGGCTCTGGAGGTGGGATGGGGTGGGATCCCGCTGCGATCCCGCTGCCAGTCACAGCTTGTGCCCGCCCCCTGCTTGGCCCCGCCCCGCCGCGCCCTCCCCGTGTCCCGCCGAGCATGCCGCTGGATCACCGCCGCCTGCGCGGCCCGGAGGAGTCGCAGCCGCCGGCGCTGTGGGCAGCGACCGCGGCCGAGGATGAGGAGGACGAGGAGGGCGCGGGGGCGGCGCC
>VWZP01005243.1:183147-198139 GCA_013396995.1 Dicaeum eximium | reverse complement strand
CCGTCAGCGCCGCCGCCCTGGCGCTGGCGGACGCGGGCGTGGAGATGTACGACCTGGCCGTGGGCTGCGCGCTGTGCCGGCCGCCCGCGCCCGCCGCCTCATGGATGCTGCAGCCCGCCGAGCCCGAGGAGCGCCGCGCCGCCGCCCGCCTCACGCTGGCCCTGCTGCCCGCCCTCAACCAGGTGTCGGCCGTGCTGGGCGGCGGCCGGGGCGGCCCGCCCGAGGACTGGGCGCAGGCCCTGCGGCTCGGCCTCGACGGCTGCCACCGGCAGTACCCGGTGCTGCGACAGAGCCTGCTGCGGGCCGCGCAGCGCCGCGATGCCGCCGCCGCTGCCACCGCCGCTGCCGCCGCCGCCACCACTGCCTGAGTGCCCAGTCTGGGGATGGGGCATCTCCCGGAACCTGCTCAAGCTGCTTTCAATGCTGCCGGAGACCCCTACAGCCTGCCTGATCCACACATCACTGCTGGGGATTAAAATAAGTTTACTTTTAGAATCTTAAACGTTTATTAAGTTTAATTGTAGCTGCTGGTGAACCCCCAGACCCAGCCTGATCCATGCCTCATGCTGCTGGAGACTGGATGAGCCAACCTTTGCACTGCTGGAGACCCTCGCGTTGCCCACATGGCTGGAGGCCCAGGGACTGTGCCCTAGGACACGGGAATCTGCATCCCCCACACTGCCCAAGCACCCCAGAGTGCATCTGAGAAGCCCTCGTGTTGCAGGAGACCATTCTCAACTGGCACCGCAGGACCCAAACAGCCTTGCACGCTGCTGAAGCCTCCAAAGAACATCCTCCATACTGCCTCAGCAGCCAGAGCCTGCCTGAGACCTCCCTCCAAGCAATTGCTGGCGCTCCAGGACCCACATCTCACCCCGGTGTGGTCACAGCCCCAGGCTGAAACCCTCACTCCAAGCTCCCCACCATATCCATCTGTGCAGGCAGCACCAGGCAGCAACCACGTCATGGCATGGACTGTGCATCCCTTGGACTTCTTGCCCAGGCAGTGCTTCAGGATGGCAGAGTTGTGTTTTGTTAGTTTTTTGGTAATAATAAATGGTATTTTTTCTGCCTACAGGTGAATCTTCTGCCTGCAGGGCCTTCCTGGGGCCTCTGCCAGCCATGGGCAGAGGTGGAAGGATGTGCTTCTACAATCAGGGTCACCCCCTCTGCTCCCACTCTCCTGAGGAGTTCAGAGGGTGTTTCTTTGTAATCTGATTGTTCCTGGGAATGGAGTGGAGCAGATGGTCTTGTGTGCTAAGCTGCACCGTGGTGGGCTGCTAGGGAATATTCTGGGTATTTTCCATTGGGATACAGGGCAGAGCTGCACTCGTGCCTCTGGGTTGAGCTGTAGGAAAGGCAGCATCCAAGAAAGCCCTCATAGCTGGGGGCTGTGTCTGGCAACATATAAAATGGGGTACAAAACTCTGCACTTCAGATGATTAAAAACTGCATTGCAGTCGAATAACCAGAGAAAAGAAATATAAATTCATTTTCTTTCCAATACAATACACTCTTTTACCAGAGCAAATTAGAAATACAGAACAAGTTCCTACCAGTGAGAGAAGGACAACCAAGAAATGTGGGACATGGAACTGAAATGTGACACTGGGTGGCACAGGGGGGACCAGGACTCTGGGTGCAGGCCAGGGACCCTCGTAAAGCTCTTACTAAAGCTCTTACTCTGGACTAGGCCAGAGTCCTGCTGGCCACAGATGCAATGCCTGGCTGAGAACAGCCCGTGGAAAACCAGTAAGGAAAACATTTGGGAGCTGGGGCAGATGGGAGCGATTGGGTTGGCATTGCCCCACCCCACTGCTGGTCTTGCAGGTCACATCAGAGCTAGGCTTGGCACCATCCCAAAATCCCAAACAGCCTCCCAAAGCTGGCTTTAGGAAGCTGGCTGGCGTGGCTCCTTCCTATGGTGGGATGCTGAGCAGCTCTGAAAGCCATCCTGGGCTGTACCTGCTGCACCAATTCCCAGGGTCTGAAGGTTGGGATGCCACTTGTGCCATAAGGGTGGGAGCCCTGGGCTGCATTCCCTCTGCACAGCATCCTGTGGGTGAGGTGATACTGGCAGCAAGGCAGATGGGATTTGAGATGCTGCTTTGGGATATGGTACTTTCTATTGTTTTACTGCTCCCTTCCCTCCCCAGGCCACCTCTGCTTATCCATAGGTCTAAAAACAGGAGGAAAAAGAAAACAAGTGCACTGGAACACAAAAACTTCTCTTGCCAGAGCTGGCTGGCAGCTCACAGGGTGGGACACGGGGCTGCCAGCAGCAGAGATGGCCATGCTGAGGGCAGGCACCTCGGGTCGTGTGTGGCACTACCTGGGAGCCTCAAAAGAAATAAGCTGGGAAGGGCTGGCCTCACAGGAAGGCCACAGCATCCCAGTCTGGCTACTGGCTCCCCTTGGGGTGTGACATGTCGGTTTTCACCTGTAAGGAGAAACACACAGCATGGCCACCTTGTGATGCACTGCAGCAGTAGGATCAAACTCAGCACCCTGCTCAGCAAGGGGGTACCTGGGATCCCATACCCACCTGGGGGATGCAGGTGTGGGAGCAGCACCTTCAATAAAATGTATTTCTGCTCTGAGGGGGTTTTTGGTAGCCTTGGTGCTGGGGGTTGCTGCAGGGTACTTGGGGATGTTCTGGTTGTCCCAAAGGCTTTAGCCCTGGCACACAGCTGGAATGGCTTGGGGAACCCCAGTGGAGCATTTAATCTACTCCAGGCATCCCTTACCAGCAGGCAGGGGTGGATTTTAGAGAAACAGCCTGGCACAGAATCTGGCCCTCCTCTTACCGTCTCCTCTGTGTCTGTGCTCTCCTCCGCGCTGTCGATGTCGCGCAGGTCGCTGTCCCCATCAGCCCCTGGCCCCTCCTTCCCCCGAGACTCCCGTGACCTCTCTCTCACTGGGGATGGTGACTCTGGCTCTGCCCTCTTCTTCTCTCTCTCCTTGGACCCTGAAAAGGCAGAGACAGAAGAAATTTGGGGCACCTGTGCAAACACCACTTCTCTCCTCGCCCGTTTCCCTTGTGCCAAAGGGTTGGGCTCTCTCTGCCAGCCCAGAGAAGGGAAAGGATGTGGGGAATCTGCCCAGCCAGCTCTGGGTGTCCTGGGCACACAGGGAGGTTCCCCTTAAACCCAGCTCAGGGCTCAGGCTCATGTGTGCCCATGAGCTGCCAGGCACAGACACGCAGGTGTGGAGGGTCTGTGTGTCCCCCCTGATGGAGGGCGGGGTCCCCTCACCCGTGAGACGCTCTCTCCGCTGGCCCATGCGGTCCAGGCTCTCCAGCAGGCTGTCCACCTGTGCCTTGATCTGGCTCAGCTCCCCCTTGATGGAGTGCAGCTCTTCAGCTTGCACTGTTGGAAGAGGAGCCATGAGGATCCCACCCAAAGCCAGGAAGACATGCCATCTTGGGCAGCCACCTCCAGAGCATCCCCCTCTCCCGAGCATTCCCCTTCTCTGGAGCATTCTCCTCCACAAAGCATTCTCCTCTATGAAACATCCTCCCCTCTGGGCATCCTGGGAACAGGAATGGATCCAGGGAACAGCCAGCACACCAGTGCAGCCCAGGCTGTGTCTGCTGGAGCTGGGGACTCCCAGCAACAGGGTCAGCATCAAGTGGGACCTCTGCTGCAGCGCTGCTCTAATGCACCCAGACACAAGAGCTCGGTTTTCTCTTCCTCCCAGCCCTGTTGCACTTACACTTTGTCCGTCCTGTCGTGGAGCTGGTGCTGCTCCTCATCCCAGGCTGAGGACTCAGGCTCCTCTTGCTTCCTGCTCCCAAGTGAGTCCGTCTGGTCTTGACTGGGATGCGGTTAATGAGTGGGGGGATCTTCTGGTACTCGTATACCCTGCAAGGGCACAAGAGCACAGTGGTGTGAGACAACCTCAGAGGAGCAGCAGCAGGCCCTGCCAGCCAAGAGAGCATCTCCTGGGGTCCCTGTGCAGTAAAGGACCCCCAGCCTGGGCACTGCCCGGCCCACAGGCTGTCCCTGCCCCATGTACCCCTCCCCAAGGCCCCAGTCTGGGGAAGATGCAGCTCCTCCAAGTGGGGAAACACCACCAAGCCTTTTCAAAGGCAAGGGGCGGATGCCCAGGGACACCCCATTTTTCTGTGATCAGAGACAGTCGTGTGCCAAACCCACACATGCTCAGCTCATCTCACTCCTGGGGTGCTGCACTCACCGGTACGGGAAGTCGTCCCTGTAGAGATCATAGTCCAGGTCACAGTTACTGCTGCAGGAGGGGAGAGAGCAGGCAGTGTCACCCACAGACACCGTGGAGCAGTCACTGCTGGGCACAAACCTACCCAGCCTTCATCACTGGGGAGCAGGGGGCACCCTGCAGGATCCCACACAAGCTGCAGCATGGTCCAGGAGGTGGCTCTGCCCTGGAAGTGATTTTCCTCAGAGGCAAACAAGGGTGTTAAGGGGGATGGTGAAAGTCCCCAGGGCAGCATCAGCAGGGTCTGCCCTCAGGATTGCATTTAGAGTGCCCTGATGTTAAATTTCACGGTTATGGCTCCCATGCACATGCTGCCGGCTCTCTTGGCTCCAAATTAAGAAGAGATCTGTCAGCAGATCACTTCCACTGCGAGCAGCAACATTCCAGTGATAAATCATGCACTGTGGACCAGGAGCAGGGAGAGGGGAAAGGAGAAGGAAGGGGAAAGATGCTGAAGCTCATTTTGCTGCTTCAGCTCTTGTGGAGTCAGGGAGGGTAGGACTCAGCCTAACCCGAGGAGAGACAAAGCCTTGATCTGAGCTTTACTTGGAGCAGGGAGCCTTCATGCTGCCAGGAATGGGGGACCAGGACAAGGTCCCCCAGGGCTCCAGATCTGGCTGCAGATGAACTTGTCACCACAGGATCAATGCAGGAGCTCAGGGAGAGCTGGAGGTTTGCTGGGGGCTCGCAGGCAAGCTGGGCTACCCTGCCTGGGGCACCAAGCCTAGGCCAGGCTTGCCCAGCCCAGAGGGCAGCTTGGAGCCCATCATGGGGCAGAAGCATCCCCTGTGCCAGTGCCACCCTGCTTAAGGGTGAGCTGGCAGCCCTGAGGAACCAGGACCCACCTGCCTCTGTGCTTCACACCTGGGGTATAATTATTTGGGTTTATTTTGGCAGCTTTGTCCAAGCTTGCTGCCTTCCCAGTTTCCATTACTGTGATGGGGACAGCAAGTCCTTCACATCCCCAGCTCCTGCTGGTCAGGGAGGAAGGTCACAACTTCCCCAGGGAAGAGGGGAATGGGGAGAGGGAAAGGTGTTCTAACCCACACACAGGGCACAGGGGTGGTGCCCCCTGCAATGGCTGCTGATGCTGCATGGAGCCCATGCCAGAAGGGATGGGGATGCCACAGACCACCCCGTGCTGTGAGAGAACTGGTGGCACTGCAGCACAGCTTGTCTTGGGGTCTAGCGCCCAACTGGGGACACAGCAAGGGGTTTCCTGGCTCAGATCTTTGCTCAGAGCATCCCCTGAGAAGAGCAAAAGCAGTGGCTGCCATGCTCCAGTGCCCAAGGGGGCTGGCAGTCCCAGCCCTCCAGTGCTGCATCCCTTCAGCTCCATGGCAACGGGCAGAGTAATTAGTTCAGTCAGGGCGTTCCCAAAAAAGCTCTAACAAGAGAGGAGACCAGCTCTGATCCCCTCCTCACCACACATCCACTGAGATGTGGAGCCAAAAGTGCACAGAGATGGGGACAGGCTTTTCATCTACCACTTGTGCCACCATCACCATCACCTACTGCCCTCCTCAGGGCCATCACCTCCCCTGTGTGCCTCTGCAGAGCTGTCTGTCCTTGAGGAACAGCATTTAAAGGCCACGATTGCAAACAACATTGACATAGAATCATAGAATCCTAGAATGGTTTCAGCTGGAAGAGTTCTTAAAGCTCATCTCATTTCAAACCCCCTGCCATTGTCAACAATACCTTCCACTAGACCAGGTTGTTCCAAGCTCCATCCAACCTGATCTTGAATACCTCCCAGGATGGGACATCCATAGCCTCTCTGGGCAACCTGTGCCAGTGCCTCACTGCCCTCATAGGAAAGAATTTTTTCCTGATGTCCAACCTAAACTTGCCCCTGGCAGTGTGAAGCCATTACAGCAGGGTGATATCTGTAGCAGGTGTTGAGATCACAGGGCTCTGCTTGCTCTCCCACTGCCTTCAGATGGGGAAGGGGAATCCCCACACCCCATTAATGACACACACCAGGAGGAGCCTGGCCAGGACTCCAAAGGGCACCTGTGCCATTTGGCACCAGGCGGTGCTCCAAGAGCCCTGTTGGGATGAGGCAGGGATGTCTCCTATGCCTCCCTGGAATAGGCAGAGAGTGATAGAGAGCAGGGGAGGAAGAGGACCAGGTGTGGGACAGTCCCCAGCCCCCAGTGCAGCCCCCACCCCGCACACAGACACTCACTGGTACAGGCTGCTGCTGTGCTCCCGCTTCTGGCCCAACCTGGCCCGGCTCGGCTTGGACTCCCCAGCCATGTCCAGATCTGAGGGGAGAGGAGGGAAATGAGCAGTGGAAAGAAAAGGGGATGCCAAAAGGGGACACATCCCTGGCATCAGCTTCCCAGCCATGCTTCTCTCCTGGTTAGAGATGTCCCACTGCAGAGCATCCACAGGATGAGCAGGGGGCTGGCAGTTCTCTCTAGATCTAAGTTTTTGCGAAGCGCAAGAGCACCACGAGGTTGTTCCAGAAATGTAACAGCTCCCGCTATCCCTTCCCATGGGTGCCCCATCCCAAGGACCCAAAGCTGGGCAGGCTCCAATTAGGGTGGCAGAAAGCACCTCTGATGATGAAGGTAATTAACCTGCAGAGACATTTCCCACCACTGTGGTGAATCCACCTTTGCTATCACTCCTGCTGGGTGGGTGGGTTATTTTTCAGGGATATCCAGGCCAGCGGGATGCCTGGGAGTGCAGCTGGGTGCCAGGGATGGGGGAAGCCCTGTGTCCAGCTGCTTCTTCCTCCCAAAGGCTGCTGAGACCCCTGTGATGATACATTGGGGGTGGAGATGCCTCTGGATGCACAGCTCAGTGATGCCACATCACATCTCCCTGGTGATGCTCTTCATCCCCTCTTTAGGATTTCACAGCCAACATCCATATAAAGGCCAGCTTGAATCTGGTTTTTGCATATACATTTGAGAGGCACCGATGCTGTGGCTTGTGACTACCTCCATATATTTAATTTTGCAATTTTGGGACACTCCAAAACCTCTGTGGCCACTGGGGTGAGGAGACAGTTGAGGGCTCCCTCTTGCACACTCACCATTGGCCACAGTAATTGTGACCAGCTGTTCCGTGGGTGACATTGTGGATGCTATTGCACCAGGGAACCCCAAGATGAAGCTTCTCAAGTCATCAGGGAACATACCAGCCCATCAGAGCAATCTAGACCTGGGAGCCTGGCCACTGGCCACAGCCCCCTCAAGCCCCACAGCTGTCAGAGCAAGGTCCTGTTATCCCTGTGGCTGGCTCTGATCTCTGATCTCAGGGTGAGCTGGGGAAGGTGCTCGGTGTGCACCAGGGGACGCTGGCACTTGTCTCCCGTGGGTGCAGCAGCATCCCTCGGGATGGCTGCGCTCACTGCTCAGGGCCAGGTCCCTCTCTCCAGCCCATCACACCTGCCCTGCAGAGACACCCACTCTCCTCCCTGACAGCAGGACAGAACCCTCAGCACCCCAGCCAGGGACCCCAGCCATGGCTAGACACCCCCTGTCACCAGCACAGCATCATGGGGACTGTCCTGCTGGGGCAGGGGGCCATCACCCCAAGCTGATTGCCTGTGTCTGGGCTCCCACCCCTCCCCAGTAACAGAAGGGTACCGGTAGAATATTCCTGTCCTGGTGGAATAATTGTATGGGGGAATAATGCAGGGGGGGACATCCCAGTACTTGGAGGATATTCCTATCGTGGGGGGATATTAGCAAGGTGGCATCCCAGTATTGAGAGGACATCCCTGACCTGGAGTCAATGGCACGGGGGCATTCCAGTGCTGTGAGGAATCCCTGTCCTAAGAGAGAATGGCATGGGGCATTCCAGTATTGAGAGGGTATTCCTGTCCTGGGGCTAATGGTGTGAAGGGGCAATGCATGGGGACATCCCTGTACTGGGAGGACATCCTTGTCCCAGGAGCGATGGCATGGGGAGGACCAGGCATCCCGGGTATTGGGCGGCCATCCAGCCCTGGGGAGGGACAGGTACCGCTGTGCCGTGCCCGGGCTGGGGAGCCTTAGAGGGACCTGAAGGCTGCAGGGGGACACCCTCGCCGGGGTCAGAGCTGCCGGTGCCTGCCGAGCATCTCCCGGGGAAGGGGTGGAGAGGAGAGCCTATCCCGCGGGAGAAGGGGCACTCGGGGGGGCGGAGGGCCGGATCCGGCCGGTACTCACATCTCCAGCCCGCGTCCCCGCTGCCGAAGAGCGTCATGGCCCCGCTCCGGCCCCGCTCCGGCCCCGCTCCCGCTCCCGACCGAGCGCGCCGCCACCGGGNTCTAGATCTAAGTTTTTGCGAAGCGCAAGAGCACCACGAGGTTGTTCCAGAAATGTAACAGCTCCCGCTATCCCTTCCCATGGGTGCCCCATCCCAAGGACCCAAAGCTGGGCAGGCTCCAATTAGGGTGGCAGAAAGCACCTCTGATGATGAAGGTAATTAACCTGCAGAGACATTTCCCACCGCTGTGGTGAATCCACCTTTGCTATCACTCCTGCTGGGTGGGTGGGTTATTTTTCAGGGATATCCAGGCCAGCGGGATGCCTGGGAGTGCAGCTGGGTGCCAGGGATGGGGGAAGCCCTGTGTCCAGCTGCTTCTTCCTCCCAAAGGCTGCTGAGACCCCTGTGATGATACATTGGGGGTGGAGATGCCTCTGGATGCACAGCTCAGTGATGCCACATCACATCTCCCTGGTGATGCTCTTCATCCCCTCTTTAGGATTTCACAGCCAACATCCATATAAAGGCCAGCTTGAATCTGGTTTTTGCATATACATTTGAGAGGCACCGATGCTGTGGCTTGTGACTACCTCCATATATTTAATTTTGCAATTTTGGGACACTCCAAAACCTCTGTGGCCACTGGGGTGAGGAGACAGTTGAGGGCTCCCGCTTGCACACTCACCATTGGCCACAGTAATTGTGACCAGCTGTTCCGTGGGTGACATTGTGGATGCTATTGCACCAGGGAACCCCAAGATGAAGCTTCTCAAGTCATCAGGGAACATACCAGCCCATCAGAGCAATCTAGACCTGGGAGCCTGGCCACTGGCCACAGCCCCCTCAAGCCCCACAGCTGTCAGAGCAAGGTCCTGTTATCCCTGTGGCTGGCTCTGATCTCTGATCTCAGGGTGAGCTGGGGAAGGTGCTCGGTGTGCACCAGGGGACGCTGGCACTTGTCTCCCGTGGGTGCAGCAGCATCCCTCGGGATGGCTGTGCTCACTGCTCAGGGCCAGGTCCCTCTCTCCAGCCCATCACACCTGCCCTGCAGAGACACCCACTCTCCTCCCTGACAGCAGGACAGAACCCTCAGCACCCCAGCCAGGGACCCCAGCCATGGCTAGACACCCCCTGTCACCAGCACAGCATCATGGGGACTGTCCTGCTGGGGCAGGGGGCCGTCACCCCAAGCTGATTGCCTGTGTCTGGGCTCCCACCCCTCCCCAGTAACAGAAGGGTACCGGTAGAATATTCCTGTCCTGGTGGAATAATTGTATGGGGGAATAATGCAGGGGGGGACATCCCAGTACTTGGAGGATATTCCTATCGTGGGGGGATATTAGCAAGGGGGCATCCCAGTATTGAGAGGACATCCCTGACCTGGAGTCAATGGCACGGGGGCATTCCAGTGCTGTGAGGAATCCCTGTCCTAAGAGAGAATGGCATGGGGCATTCCAGTATTGAGAGGGTATTCCTGTCCTGGGGCTAATGGTGTGAAGGGGCAATGCATGGGGACATCCCTGTACTGGGAGGACATCCTTGTCCCAGGAGCGATGGCATGGGGAGGACCAGGCATCCCGGGTATTGGGCGGCCATCCAGCCCTGGGGAGGGACAGGTACCGCTGTGCCGTGCCCGGGCTGGGGAGCCTTAGAGGGACCTGAAGGCTGCAGGGGGACACCCTCGCCGGGGTCAGAGCTGCCGGTGCCTGCCGAGCATCTCCCGGGGAAGGGGTGGAGAGGAGAGCCTATCCCGCGGGAGAAGGGGCACTCGGGGGGGCGGAGGGCCGGATCCGGCCGGTACTCACATCTCCAGCCCGCGTCCCCGCTGCCGAAGAGCGTCATGGCCCCGCTCCGGCCCCGCTCCGGCCCCGCTCCCGCTCCCGACCGAGCGCGCCGCCACCGGGCGCTACCACCGCCGGGCGGGGGGGCCGCGGGCCGCACCACCGCGGCGCGGCAGGGGACACCGCGCCCCGCACGGGGGTCTCGGCAGCCCCGCTGCCTGTCCCTGCCCGCACCACTGCCGGCACCGCGGGGACCGGGCTCACCCTCCCCCGGGGATCGCCGGCCTCACCCTCGGCTTCCCTGGGCTCCTTCCAGCTCCACCCTCCCGCCCCTTCCCACCTGCCGGACCCCGCCCTCGGGATCTCCATCCTCACCCTCATCCTCCTGGGCTCCTTTCCACCTCCATCCTCCCGCACCTCCCACCTGCTGGACCCTGCCCTCCTGGCCGCCCAGTTTCATCCTGGGTTTGCCCAGTTTGCCCGGGGCCCCAGGCCCAGCCAGGGACATGGATGGTGCCTTGCCTCGGCTGAGACTGTGCACAACCAACAGCCCACGAAACGCCCTGGATGAAGATATTTTAATGCCCAGCCCAGCACTGGAGTGGGCTGTTATGACAGAAGGAGGGCAGTGGTAGGTCACATCCAAAAGCACCCACTGACACCCACCAGTGCTGGGGGCACGGACTTGCACCCAGCACACGGGGTGTTGTGACTTGGGGCCATCCTGAGGCTGGAAGAAGCAGTTCTTGCCTAACACCATCCCTCCAAGACAACCCCACGTGCTGGAGACAAGCTCAGCCAAGGCTGGCCTTGGCTCCAGCAACCCCAGAACCCACTCCAGATGTGAAACTGGAGGTTCCCCATGCAGGCAGGATGTGGGCTGTAGCTAAGGAAAGTTGGGTATGCTTAGGGGAGGAAAAAGAGACAAATTGCTCTTCCCAAAGGAGAGAGGGCCTTTATTAATGACCGGGCAGATGATGAAGGACGAGGTGACGGTGAGAAGCCCACCAGGCTGGGGTGTTCTCACCCAGGTCAGGACGATGGCTCAGAGCTGAGCCCGGTCTTCCCTGAGCTTTGCCAAGGTCTGCACCCCCAAAAAGCCCCTGTGGCTCCTTGTCACACTGAGACCACAGTCCAGACACAGCCCAGCTGCCAGTTTTGGAGGAGGACGCTTTTGTACCTGGCTGTTGCAAGGGACATCTCCTGCCCAGGGTGTTGCAGAGTGGTAGTGACAGAGGAAGGCGAGGGGCAGAAGAAGATGCTGTTTCAGGGATGCTAACGTACAGCACACCCCTTCTTGCCAGGTCTCGGTGCCATGGGTCCCCTCAGCCCCTCATCCCTGCACAAGTGAGCTGCACAGAGATCCTCCTGAGCCATGGTCTGGGCTTGGCACAGCACCAGGGTCCTCCTGAGCCGCAGGTTCAGCACAGCAGCCAGCGCTGGCCAGTTCCCAGGGCTACCAGCTCAGGGGTCCCGCTGCCACAGCGCGATGTGTTCCTGGGCTGCAATGGCGTGGGCAGAGTCAGTGCCTCCCACCCCAGATGAGACACAGAGGTCTGGGCAGGGCTGGCAACAAGGGACAGACACAGCAGAGCTGGGGATTGGCCCCTCCAGGGCCCAGGAGGGCACAGGAGGCTCCCAGCCGAGCTCACCGAACTGGCAGATGTACCGGTTCCGCGTCTTGCAGCGCTGGTCGTTCCAGTTGAAGGCAGCTGATGCTTGCATCTCCACACAGTTCCCAAACCTGTGTCCCACCAGGATGGTGGTGAAGCCAGTCAGCAGTGACACCATGCAGAGTTTGGTGTCCTGTGTATCCACTTACCCCTGGTTGTCCGGCTGCCCGAAAGCAAAGCTGGTGAACGAGGATGGCTCGCCCACATCCCAACGGAAGGAAGCCTTGGATGTCTTGTAGGTGAGACCTGGGGGAGCAGGAGGTTGGTTGGCATGTCTGCCAGCACCCCGGGCACTCTGCAACCCTGCCTACGGCTGTCTCTCACCTATCCAGAAGTTTCCAGTCTCAAAATCGGTGTCTGTCACCCTGTTACCCATCTCCAAGCGGCTGAGGTAGAACGCCAGGATGTCCTGAACCTTCTGGTTTCTTATCTGGGCCAGCATCGCTCCTTTCTCCTGTGGGGAAGTGAGTGAGTCTGCCCCACCTGCGTGGCCCAGCACCGCTCCAAGCAGAGCAGAGATGCCCAGAAGTGCTGCAAGCATGGGTGGCACTTTTCAGCTGCACAGAGATGCTTGGAGCACCCCAGGAGTTCACCTGGCATTTAATTTTGGCACCATAGTAGGTGTCGGCTTCGGGGGACACCATGAAGCAGTCGCTGTCTATCCGCACGTCACAGGCATGGAAAGGGAAATGGATCTTTGCTGGGGACACAGGCAGGAGCAGGTGGGTCCTTGTGCCAGCAGAGATGGGCCCACAGAGGAGCCTTTGCCCCGCTTTGGGGTGCCCTGCCTGTGGATCCCCGACCCCAGACTCACTGCCGCACTCGGCTCCGCCGTAGCCCGCGTCGCAGAGGCAGGAGCACTCCTCCTTCCTGAGCCTGCCGTGGCGGCACTGCCCGCTGCACCTCACTGCGGGCACAGCTCTGCGTTAGCCCCTGTGCTGTGCTGGGCTGTGCTGTGCTGTGCTGTGCTGTGCTGTGCTGTGCTGTGCTGTGCTGCTCACACCGCACCGGCTGTGCCCGTGCATGCCCTGCACCCACTGCCCTGCGGCACCACACAGGAGCTCCGCAGGGTGCCCGGTGCCCTCTCACCTTGGCAGTACCTGCCCGTGTAGCCGGGGGGACACGTGCACTGGCAGCTGCTCATGTCGAGGCGCCCGCTGTTCCTGCAGCTCATGCGACAGGGGTTCCTGGGCACCTCTGGGAACACCAGAGGGACAGCGAGGGCATCAGGGGCGGAGGCAGCATCCCCAGGGTCATGCAGAGGCCGCGGTGACAGGGGGCACTCACCGCAGAGCCCGCCGCTGTGGTCCCAGGACTTGAAGCAGCCAGAGAGGCCGGCGGTGCAGAGGGAGCACCAGGGTCCCTGCTTGTAGGGCAGGATGGGCGTCCCGGCCACCTCCCAGTTGCCCCTGGCCCCACAGACGGCTGAAGGAAGATGCCCAACCCACCCGGGCAAGCCGCGCCCCTTTCTGGGGCAAGCCCACACCCACATTGCAAAGCCACATCCATTCCTAAATCACCGCCCTGCCTTCGTTCCCCAGCCCCACCCACTTCCAGCATTCTGTCCCGTCCACAGCACTCAGCCCCGTCCACTTCAACACAGACCCCACCCAGAACATCCAAACCCTCCCGCTCCTAAAACACGGCCTTATTTGCATTTCCAAGCCCCACCCACATCACTCACCCCCACCCACCACGGGGACAAGCTCCCCCTCCCCTGCCGCACATCCCATAGCTCAACCCATGCCCTACCTGGTTGAGACCCCACCCCCATCGCTAAGCCCGCCCCCCTGGGCCCCACCCACCACGCCCCGGCCCCACCCGCAGCCCCTTACCCCGGCGAGTAGGCGCAGGCGAAGGCCTCGCTGGGGCCGTGGGGGCCGGGGCAGCGGTGCCGGCCGCAGCCCAGCTGTCCCGCTGTGGCCCACACCAGCTGTGGGAGAGCGTTTGTCACTGGGGTCCCGTCCCCCAGAGCCCCCCCGTGCCCCTCGTGCCTACCTGGGTGTAGTGGCGGCAGGTGGCATTGCCGGCGCAGCGCCCCGTCCTGTAGTCGTAGCGCTGTCCCTCAGCGAACCAGAGCTCCAGCACGGCCCCGAAGCCGCCCGCGCCCGCCGGCAGCAGCGCCTCGCTCCAGCCCAGCTGCGGGGCCGGCGCCGGAGCGGGGCCCTGCAGACACCCGGCCGCCCGAGCCCCCGCCTGCCGCCCCAGCTCCTCGCTCCACTCCTGCGGGGATGAGCGTCAGCCACCCAGGGAACGGCCCAAGGGGGGTGGGCACCACCAAGGTGGTCAGTCCAGGAGGTGACATGTGGACATCGGAGGGTTGACAATGGGTGATGCTGCAAGGGACCCCAAGGGACCGGTCCTGCCCCCGGTGTGGGCGGCTGGAGGGTGATGGAGGGACATTGAGAGCCACCACAGGACATGGGAGACACCCCTAGGGACCAGCCCTGCCTTTGGTGTGTTCAGGTGCGAGGTAGTGGGAGAATATCAAGGGTTATAATGGGGAATGGGGGACCCCACAAAGGACTCCAAAGAACCAGCCCTGCTGTGTCCTTGGTGTGTGCAGCCGTGGGGTGATTAGGAGGCATCAGAGGGACATGGGGGACCCCAAAAGGCACCTCAAGGGACCAGCCCTGTTTTTGGTGTGCCCTGGATGTGGCAGTGACATGCTCTTCCCCAGGGGCCCCACACCAGCCAGCTCTTCTGCTTCATTAGCACGTTAGCAAACTACTGTGCATCACCCATGGGCTGCCCACCTCCCTGGGCATGGCGTGGAAGGTGGATGTGACCTCGAAGGTGGGGGACACGGGACCTGCAAGGGGGCTCACCAGCTTCTGCATGTTGGCAGCGGGGGGCTGCACTTTGCTCCTCAACTTGTTGTGCAGTGAGAGCACCAGGAAAGTCTCCTTCGTGCTGAGAGCTGGGGGGGACAGGAGGGGAAAGGGATGGGGACAAGGGGGCTGAGAGGTACAAATGCCCTCCCCGTATCCCTGGTTGTGGCTGGACCCTTCAGCGGGCCGTGGGAATTCCCCCTGAAGGGTCCGACCGCAGCCGGGGATACCGGGAAGGCACCCGCGTCTCCATGGAGACTTG
>VWZP01005243.1:153229-182765 GCA_013396995.1 Dicaeum eximium | reverse complement strand
AAGTCCGTGCCCCTTCTCCCAACCCCATTCCATCCCCAGCCTCTATCACCCACCAAGCCCCCCCACTGCCATCCCTGGGTGCCCATCACCCACCCACTGCCCCCCACATCTGCTCTGGCCCAAGGGGACGGCGCTCAGGGTGCACTCATCCCCCAAACCAGCTGCCTCCCAGCCCTGCTGCCAGAGAGGCAGCCCCTCTGCCAGTTACCTCCCGGAGCCAGCGGGGACAACTTTTCTGGAGCATCCGACCTCGTCTCACCCACCCTCCACACCAGGAGGCTACAAACCAGCAGGACCAAGGGCTTCATGTAGGTCCTGGGATGTGGGGAGCAGACCCCCAAGCTGCAGAGGGAGGACTGGGCGAGCCGAGCCGCCCCGGAGCAGCCCTGGCTTTGGGGCGAGCTCGGCTGCCCGCTCCTGCGTGCGTGTGTGTGTCTGGTTGCAGGATTTGATCCTATTCAGGACTCCAGACAGGCACCGCTGGGCAGCGGGAACAAAAGCTTGACGGGTGAGTAATAGCTCTGTCAAAACAGTTGCTCGCTGGAGCGAATGTGGCAGACAAGTCCCGGGGCCCCGGGCCGCACCCCGCCGGGATGTCCCGCAGCGGGGTCAGCCCTCCGTGCTCTGCCTCAGCCCCGCTGCCCAGCCGGGCTCGGGCTGTGAGGGCAGCAGGAGCGGGGGTCGCAACCAGCGCCACTTTGGGACACTGGGACATTGGAAGGCGAGGGGCTGGGGCAGCGAGGGGCCCCTGCTGCCAGCCTTCCTCCTGCCCCATGAATTAAACATGCCGGGGAGGTAACACACACCGCTGCGGGCAGGGAGCCAAATACCCGCTCCGGAGCGCTGGGCAGCGCGGTTACAGGGTGGGAGGACGCGAGAGCCCGGGGGCCGGCGGCGGGAGAGATGCTGGGCCCAAGGGGGCCGTGTCTCGGCAGGCACCTGGAGACAAGCAGGGGTCCCCCAGCCCAGGCTGCTCAGGGGGCTCAGCAGCACCGTGAGAGCTCTGCCCCAGCACAGGGCTCCCACAACCCATGGCAGGTGCTCCTCTGGCACAGGGCTGAGATGTGGGCTTCAGACATCCCTGCTCAGGATTCTGAAATGCCACAGGCAGGAGGGACTGGGAGCATCCTACGCACCAGCTGTCAGGGCTGAGCTGGGTGTCAGCATAAACCCAGCTCTAAATGCTTCAGTTCTCTCAGCCTGAGTCTAAACCTGACCCTGGCCTGAACCCTGGCACTAATGTTAATGCCAACCCCAACTCTCATGTAAACCCTCCTGCTAATATGGATCTGAACCCTTGGCACTGGTCCTAACATTAACATTAACCCTAACAAAAAACCCTAACTTTAGCCCTAACACTTACTTTAATGCTAATCAAAACATTAAACTTAATGCTAACTCCAAACCTAACACTAATGTTAACCCCAACTCCAATCCTAACCCCAACTCTAACCCCAACTCTAATCCTAACCCTAATCCTAACCTCATCCCCCTCCTAGGGGGGCTGACTCTAACATTAACATGAATTAAACATGCCGGGGAGGTAACACACACCGCTGCGGGCAGGGAGCCAAATACCCGCTCCGGAGCGCTGGGCAGCGCGGTTACAGGGTGGGAGGACACGAGAGCCTTAACATAACTGACCCTTATGTTAATGCAGACCATAGCACCTACTGCACCCCAGCTCCAGGCTGCAGCAGCAGCACCCTGGGGCTCCCCTCTGAGCTCCAGCCAGGGCTGAGCTCACCCCAGCAAAGCTGTGCCGAGTCCAGTGAGTTTGCAGCATTCCTGGGCTACCCTTCCCAGTAGCCCCAGCCCGTGCAGAGAGCAGAACCCCCCCACAGACCCCAAAGTCATCTTTTCTCCCAGGAGACTTTCCCAGGCTTAGCTAGTGCACGGGATTAGCCTCATCCTGCATCTCTGCGTGCCGGGGAGCCCCAGAGCCAGGACTGGCTGTGTGGTGAGCCCGGCACCGCCGGTACCACCCCAAGTGCCGTGACAGCCACCGCCTGGCCCCGGTATCTGCTGGCCCTGGGACATGAAAGGCCCCCAAAGCCTCTGATGTGCAGAGAGGGAAAGGAACGGAAGGGAAAGGAAGGGAGAGGCTAGAGCCAGTGCCAAGGGGAAACTTTCCTACAGCTCAGTCTCAGGCAGAGGAAAAACCAACAAACACATGGGCACAGGCTGCGGATAAATCCCAGCGAGTGCAGGAACGCGGCTGTGAGCAGAAACGGACCGTCGGTGTCTTGCCCCTGTAGTCAGCCCCGGCGTGATGCTCCTCATCCCACTGCCAGCCTGGCTGGCTCTGGGCATCCTGCAGCTGCCCCTTGGCAGCCCCCAGGTAAGGACCTGCATTCCCTCCCCTCCAGCCCCACAGCAAACCTCCCTCTGGGGCTGCTCAGCACCCACCTCTCACACCCCAGCGCCCCAACACCAGCCCAGAGTGGGGGGTACAGCACAGCCACTGCATCTGTGGAGCTGCCAGGGCCAGGGGCATGGTCATGGGGCTTTTCCCCTGCAGCAGTGAAATGATGTTAAATGCACGCAGGGCATGCAGCTTCTCCACAGCATCCAAGTGCCAGAGCAGGACCGGGAGGTGTGGGCTGAGGCTGGAGCAGACACAGAGCCAGGGTCAGACCCAGCTAGGACAGGAAGGGATCTGTCCAGGGCAGGGTGTCTGAACTAACCCCAAAGATGCTGCCTGCTTGGAAGGGTCCTCCTAGGCTGTGGCAGGGTGGCAGTGGAACCCAGCAGGTGATTGGCGTTTCCTCATGATCCCCCAGGAATGCCTGAACCGGCAGCAGGCGCTCAGCGTGGTGCAGCAGATGCAGAAGCTGCTGGTGGCACAGGAGGCCACCCACCTGCAGGGCACCCGCGGGCTCCGGCACCAGCTTTCCATCCTCCAGAGCCACCTCCAGAGACCGGCCACCAAACGCAACGGTAATCCTGGCTGGTCACCACCACGGGTGACATCCCCACGGGGCCAGCTCTGATCCCTGGACCCACACAAACAGCCTGGGCAAGGGACCCCAGCTCCCTGTCAGGCTGGGGTTGGCTCCAGGCTGGCAGTGTCCACCCCCACCCGTGTCTGTCTGTCCACAGAGGTCTGTCCACAGCCGGCAGTGCCCCTGAACGGACGGATGCTGGGCCGGAGCCTGCGCGTGGGCCACGAGGTTCACTTCGTCTGCGACGCCGGCTTCCAGCTGGTGGGCTCGGAGACACGCGCCTGCCGGCACAACCGCACGTGGAGCGGCACCCACCCCTTCTGCAGAAGTGAGGTGGAGCAGGGCTGGGGTGCCAGGAGCTCTGCCCTTCCGACAGGCTCCTCTGTCACCCTGAGCTGCGGGGCTCCATTGCTCTGCCCAGAGGCTGCAGCAGTGGGCTCCGGGGTTGGGCAAGGATGCACTTCTGCAGCTGATGCTCACGAGCTCCTTCTCCCCAGGTATTGATGACTGCTCCAGCAACCCGTGTGCCAACAGCGGGACCTGCGTGGATGGCAACCAGAGCTACACGTGCCTCTGCCCCCCAGGCTGGTCAGGCCCCAGCTGCCAGAGCCCCATCTACTCCTGTAGGTGCCTGGGTTTGGGCTGTGGAGGATGGGGATTCTCATGGGGACAGTACCTGGCCATGCTGCACCGGTCTCCCCCTTCCCTGGCAGTCCCCTGGAACCTTGGCCCCCATCATCTCCCCATGCCCCAGCATGTGACACCTGCTGTCCCCTGCAGACTGGGTGACACTGAGCAACACCTCCTTCAGCCGCCAGCCCCGCTGTGCCGAGGGCCGCTCGGGCTCGCGGCGCTGCAGCTGTGACGCCGGCTTCCAGCTGCAACCTGGTGGTGTGTGCCAAGGTAAAAGGGGGGTGAAGATGATGAGACGATGGAGGGTGGGGAACCAAGGCTTGGTGGCAATGGCACCTCTGGCCATTCCCCACTTCATCCACCCTAGATGTGGATGAATGCCAGCTCTACCAGTCCAGCCCCGAGACGCAGATTTGCCTCCATGACTGCCTCAACCTCCCCGGCTCCTATCGCTGTCTCTGCCCCCCTGGGTATCTGCTCCATGCTGACCGCAATGCCTGTGAGGGTAAGAACCCAGGATGAGGGGCAGGGAGCCTCCCATGGGAAGAGGGGTGCAGTGGGGACGGCCCCACTCACCCCGTGCCACCACCACAGATGTGAATGAGTGTGCTGGGAAGCAGCACAACTGCAGCCAGGGTGACCTCTGCATCAACACCTTCGGGGGCCACCGCTGCGTGCGCCCCAAGTGCCCCCCACCACGCCACAACACCAGCTATGTCAAGACCTCTGCCTTGTGAGTACCCTACTGTGTGTGGCTCGGGCTGTGTCGTGCCCTGTCCCAGGGTGATGGGTCCTACTGTGCGCTGGGGGCTGTGTTGTGTCACCCAGGGGCAGCAGGGAAAGTACCAGCCAGCACTGCTAGCAAATGCCCTCGTGGGGTGCTCAAGTGTGCTTGGCAAGCTCCCTGATGGTCTTGGGATGCTGGGGGTGCAGGTGGGAGCACCCCAATACATGGTGGTTTTACCCAGGATCCTGGCCCCTCTCAGAGCCCAGTTTGGGGGTAGTGATGCTGAATTTCCTCTGCTGCACATCCATGGGGTGCCATCAGCTGCCTTCCAGCAGTCCCAGCCATCCCACTCTTGAGATTAAACTGTTTTGTGTCACCCAAATAGAGGAGCATCCCTGATCCTGAGAGATTCCTTTTCAGGAGGCACATCTGGCTCCATCCCTGGCCTTCATCTGGCACTGTGGCACCCACCCAGTCCCAGCCTCAGAGTGTCACCCAGAGCTGTGTCCCTGCAAGCCATGGCATTTGCCTGGCAGAAACAGGGATGAGGCAGAGATCTAATGATGGGCACACTTGGGTGTGGCTATCTTGGGCTGCTCTGCCACAGGAATGACAGCAGCTCTGGAGATGCTGCCCGTGGCACGGGCTGGGCTCGTGTGTAAGGACGAGGGCAGCTCCCCGAGAGCCAAACCAGGCACTGAGCCGTGGCCCCTTCTCTCCTGGCAGCCAGTGCGAGAGGAACCCCTGCCCCATGGACAGCCGGGCCTGCCAGCAGGCTGCCAGCTCCATCTCCTTCCACTACCTGCCGCTCCAGGCCAACCGCACCGTGCCCCGTGTCCTCTTCAAGATGTCCACCACCCGTTTCGTGGGTGACAGCCTGCGCTTCGCCATCGCGGGCGGGCGCGGCCAGGGCGCCTTCGCCGTGCGGCGCTCGGACCGGCAGACGGGAGAGCTGCTGCTCACCAGCCCCGCGGCGGGGCCAGCCACGCTGGAGGTGGAGCTGGAGATGAGTGAGTTCTCCCACAGAGTCCTCCTGGGCAAGCACATCTTCAAGGTCACGGTCTTTGTGTCCCCATATGTGTTTTGATTCCCTTTGGAGGCAGGTGTGGGGCAACGCCAGGGCCTCTCCTGGGGAGGAATGGAGCAGGTTCAGCTCAGTGGTCCCAGTTTTTGTCCCGTTGGAGATATCCCTCTCCCATAATGCTTTCTCATAGCCATCACAGGAAAAACTGTGTCCCTATAGGAAAAACCCCATGGCCAATGGAAGGACCAGCCTGGGGGTGCCTGCCTCTGCCAGCCCCCCTCCTCTCTGCCCTCATGGCACACGGAGGGGAAAGACAGAGTGAGCCAACAGCACTTGGCATGCAGATTCAGCTTCTTGTATCTTGTAATCTCTAATAAAAGAAAAGTGGCTGTAGGAAGGGTGTCCTCCTTGCTCTGTGTTTTGTCCTCCTGGGACAAGGCTCCTGGGGACAGCTGGGGGCTGTGCTAATGGCAGGGTCACCTTGCAGAGCCTGGGGTGAGGTACCAATATTGCTACCAAGCCCATCAGGGTCATGCAGTGTCCATGCCCCTTCCAGCACTGCTGTTCCTGGGGCCACGCTGAAGAGTGCCCCAGCATGAAAATGGAAGATGGGCTGAACAGAGAACTGCAGAATGGTTTGGGTTGGAAGGGATCATCTTGTGCCAACTGCACTGCCATGGGCAGGCACAACTTCCAGCACACTGCCCTGAACACCCTGCACAGCCAGGACTGTCCTCACTGCCTCGGCAGCGCCTGGAAAGCACAGCAGGGCTCCCTGGCACTGGTGAGCAGGGCACAGTGACAGGGCTGTGCGCTCTTGTGTCCAGGAGGCTTCCCCCTGCAGCAGCTCTGACAGGCGCTGGGCAAACTGCAGCTGCCCAGCTCGCCAAGCACTCGAGCTGTCGCCCTGCGCCCAGTCGAGGAGGGTGGGCTGTGAGAACAATGGGGTGCAGCGCCCCACACTCCTCGGGCACCCCCTGTCACCGCCAGCGCGCCAGACCCTGCCAGGGACAGCAGCCGGGGTTGAAAAGGTGACGAGGGCCTTTGGGGACAGCGAGGGGGGGACACGCCGCCCCCGGGCCGCCTTCCCTCCGCACACAGAGCCCTTCTCAGCCGCGTCCGGCCGAGCCCCGGCACAAAGCGGCCGCTGTGCGCCGCCCGGGCCGGCCATAAAGGGCCCCTTGTGCCCCGCCGGGCCCGGGCTCTGCTCCGGGCTCTGCTCTGGGCTCTGCTCCGCTTGTCCGGCAGAAAAGCATCCCCAGGGGCAGCAGGGTGCGGGCCGGGCCGGGCCGGGANGATGGGATGGGATGGGATGGGATGGGATGGGATGGGCTCGGCTCGGGGGGCCGCAGGGCCGCGTTACCAAAAGCCGCAGCCGGCCCCTGCCCACTGCGCCCCGGGCTGGGATGAAAGGTAGGGAATTACGGGGTAAATATTGATCCCTGCTCATGAGGTGTCCCAGCCAAAAGGGACACCGCGAACGGGGTTTCTTCTACCCTTGAAAGCCGCAGGTATAACCGGGCTGAGGTCACTGAGAGCCACACCACTGACTGCTAGTGACAGTGACAAGTGCCAAGGTCACTGCGGGCAGGACACGGAGCTGCTGCAGCGTGCCCAGGGAAGGGTAACGGAGCTGGGCAAGGCCTGAAGCACAGGTCTGCTGAGGACTGGGAGGGCTCAGCCCGGAGGAAAGGAGGCTCAGGGGGGACCTTATCGCTCAACAGCTCCCTCACGGGAGGGTGGAGCCAGGTGGGTCGGGTTTTTCTCCCAGAAATGATAGGACAAGAGGAAGTGGCCTCAAGTTGTGCCACTAGAGGTTTAAATTGGATATTAGGGGAAATTCCTTCATGGAAGAGGTGGCCAAGCGCTGAGACAAGCTGCCCAGGCAGTGGTGAAATCATCATCCCTGGAAGTGCTCATAAGGTGTGTGGATGTGGTACCTGGGGACATGGCTTAGTGTGAACACAGCAGTGCTGGGTTAGTGGTTGGACTCGATGATCTTTTGGGGTCTTTTCCAACCTTGCTGCTCCTGTGATTCTGTTTTCCCACTGTTCTTGCTGCTTGTCTGGTGATGCACTGAAATGAAATGTTTGCAGCACCAAACCTGCTAGACTTCACGAAGCATTTGGACAATGCTGTCAGACACATGGTGTGATTTTTGGGTTAGTCCTGTGCAGGGTCAGGGGTTGGACTTGATGTTCCTTGTGGACCCCTTCCAACTCAGGATAATATATGATTCCATGACCAAGGCATCCCTGGAATCTGTCTTGCTGGAATTACTGATGACAGACGATGCTAGGAGGGTTTCAAATCCATCAAATGCTGTGTTATCCTGGTTGCCCAGGGGTATCCTTTATCCTTCACTGATAAAGCCATCCTTAGTTCTGTGTCCTTTACTTGGTTTTACTCAAGTACAAACCACTGCAAAGCCTGCAGCAAAATTCCAAACTCCCCAGTAAAACTCTGCAACCTTATTACATCACAGTGTAAATCTGAATATGTATGTATTAACAAAAATACTACATTTTCATGCCATAAAGGCTGGTCGATATAATAAGGAATGGAATTTTCCAGGAGTGGGATGGCTTTAGCTCACAACCAGCCTCCACTGCTGGCTCACTGGGCATCTCCAGCCCCATCTGTATGGAATGTCACCCCTTGGAAGGCTGGGGAGGCTGGTGGGCAGGGTTTCCCCGGCTGTGAGCGGACCCCACACCGGGGCTGATGCAGGACGAGCCCTCGCTCCTTCCTCCCGTGTCCCCGCGGAACGATCGCGCCCGGCGCGCTTTGCCCCCTGCGCGCCGCCGTAGCCGTTGCCATGGCGACGGGCGCAGCGGCCCGGGGCCCGCGGAGGCGCCGGGAGCTGCCGTGGAGGCCTCAACCGGGGGCCCCGCGCCCTGCCTGGGCATGAGGCGGGGCCGGGGCCGCTGTCAGCCGCTTCTGCGGGAAGAAGGTGAGGGGTGGGAGGTGGTGGAGTGCGGGAGGCGTCTACGCGGCTCTCCCCAGCGTGGAAACCGCTCACCCGGCCCGGCTCCTGGTCCTTGCCCTTACGTCCCGGTGCCTCTCTCTGTCTACCCTTATAGTGACTGCATGTTTTGTTTTTTATAGTCAGTGTTTTCTGGAGCTGGGTGTAAAGGCGTGCCGGGCATACCCACTGCGGCTTTTGTAACAGGCAGCTCAAAGTGATGCACGAGCAAGTTTTCAACAGCGTAATGAGAAAAGGATTGCATGATCGGTAAAGATTCCTCATCAGTGATGCCATGTAGCAACTTAACTGGTGAATGCAGGCAGATACTGCTATTTACTTCAAAGGGTGAAGTTAGGAATTTTTTATTCCAGCCTACTTGTTGATAAGAGTGTGCTGATGAACATAAATTATGTTCTCTGCTGTTCTCACCCACTTCTCTACCAGCTGACCCAAAAAGACATTGCCAGCCCTTTGCCAGGGACTGAAGGGGCTGTTGGCATACCAAGGTTGGAATTGTCCTGCTCACTCTTTCAGCACGTTGCCGTGCTTGCTCTCTTCCAGCCCTGTGGAATTGTTCTGGCACTGGAACCATTATCAAAAATGCCACAAGTGAGCCAGAGACCTCCTCCTTTTCTTTCATCACTCTGCTGTGCAGGTTAATCAGACTAATTGAGGTTGTTTGTCACGTTAGAGGTTAATTTCACATCCTCTTTAGTTACTAAGGAGGGTGAGAGTGGTGCAGAGGTGCCTTGAGGCAGCTCAGCTCCAGCAGAGCTCCTTTGTGCTGGTTTTGGGATGCTGCCCCTGAGCTACTGCCTGGTTTGCTCTTCCTGCTATCTCAAGTTTTCTGTGAAGCAGAGCAGCCCAACTCTGTGTTGTTAAAAACTTTCCTGGCCCTGTGGCAAGTGAAAAGCAGCATCTAATAGTCCTCCACAAACTGAGAAAAAGGAGAAATTGCTGAGCTCAGAGCTGTTTCTCTTCACATGTGTCATCGTTTAAGTCTCTAACTTTGTCTGCTTTGGAGCATCTCTCCAGCACCAGGGCTCAGTCACAGTACTTTTGTTTCACATCTTTTTGTTTTCCATGTTTGATTTCTGTAGATGAATATCTGCAACAAACCCCATAATAAGATATCTCCGGAGGATTTGGGCAAAGCCGTCCCTGAGGCGAAGGCCCAGCGCGCTCGGAGGAATGGCTGGAGCTGGCCCCTGCACCTCTTCCAGATCATTGCCTGGCTGCTCTTCCTCTTCTTTGCTCTGGTTGGCTTTGGAATCCTGGTTCCCCTCCTGCCCCGGCACTGGCTGCCCGCTGGGTACATCGTATCCTTGGATCGAGGGGAGAACCTGGGCTGGTACAAACTGGCACTGGGGGTTTTAACAGCACTTGTTAGATAGCACTGAAAGCACCCGAGCCAGAATATTTCTCTGAACTGTAACCATCAACTTGATCATCTCCTGACTATAAGAAACAGTTGCTTTGAGATCCTCACTTTAGGTGTTCTGCTTGTCTCCTCCATCACTCTCCACTAAGGTTTCTACCTTTGCCTCCAATGCTCTTCTGCTGCCTGCTTCTGCTTTTGTGTCTCCTTTGCTTTATATTATTCTTCTACAAGTGCTGCAAAGTTTAAGGGGAGTCATACAAAAAAGCCCCTCCTGAAATATCCTTGTTGTGAAGGCAGCCCCAGCTCTCTGTGCTGACTGGGTGAGTCATGAAAGAGAGCTTGACATGCTCATGGTTGTATGGTGGGTTTCTTGGGATGGCTCACAGTGGATGCTCTCCCTGGGCACTCCCCTGTGTTCAGTAGAAAATCTGTGAGTGACAGACAAGGGGGTGTGGTATGAACCTCAGAGGAGAGGTCTCTTCTGGGACAGTCCTGAGCAGCAGTTTAGTACCCATCTAACAAAGTCAGTGAAGGGTCTCGAGGAGAAGCAGCTGAGCACGCTTGGCTTGTTCAGCCTGGGGCAGCTGGGGAGCTATCCCAGTGCTCCCAGTACTCCCAGTGCTACCTGTACTATCACCTGTGCCCAGGGAAGGAACTTCCTCAAGACCAGACCTTGTTCTAAAGGGATGGGGTGTGCACTTCCCTCATTTATACATCTGACACAGATGCTTCTAAGTCTTTGATATGGTTGGGATGATTTTGCTTATGATTGTTGTAGTTTTTACACCTGCATGATTTCATATTTTAATATAATTAGCTCAGTGGTCTTACATCTACTTAGCTTGCTCAAATCCTTGATATTATCACAGTACAAAACTTGTGAATTCATCTACCAAATATCTTAATAATGCAATCTAAAGTTGCTCTTAATTCAACAGATTAATATTTCCTCAAGTTTTACTTCCAGTTAATAAAGCACTAATGTCTCTTTTGTGTCAAAGGCAAATCCCTTCCTGATCTGCTTCACCAGCCTTCAGAGCTCCAGTGAGCTGGACCTCTCAGAGGCCTCCTTTTTTAACTTACTACACTGATCTATTTTCCGTAGGTCTTAGTATGATCAATGATGTGCACATCTGGGTGTATAGAAACAATGGCAAATTCTGGATCCTTTGTAGGAGACTGCTTTAGAGGTGTGCTCCTCTTCCTTGGGATTCTAAGGAAAAAGGAAGCAAAGTACTTGGTACTACTTCCTTGATGTGACTTTTTTTTCCTGAAAGTCTGGTCCAGTGAAAGGGCATGTGCACAGCTTTAACCATGCTCCTTTCCAAGGAGCCTGTATGGACTAAGAAACCTAGACCTATGCCATAAATTTCTCATCTGTGTGGGATTTATTAAGGATTAAAAGACATGTTAAATCCTTAACTCTGTACTTCAGTGTCCAGGAGTGTGTTTTATCTACCATTTAGTTGTTCATCTCACTGCAGTTTCCATTGATCCTGCGGATGCGAACGTGCGAGAAAAAAATTATCTGGGGCCTCTGGCCACCTTCAACCGTAACCAGCACACACATGTCATTGAGAACCATCACTGCCATGTCTGTGATGTAGATGTGTGAGTATCTTTTCTTTCTGCTGCTCTGTCTTCTTCACCATTGCATTTCACCATTAGTCCTTAATGTCAGACTATAAGATTTGAAATTGAGCCCCTGAACTGCTACAGTGCAAGTCAAGCTTCAGCCTGTGGTGGGGTTCAGGTGGTTGGGTAGGAGGGGCCTTCTGTCAAATGTGCACATGGTTCTGTGTTTTATTTCATTGCTCACGTTGTGTGGAGTGTGCCATGTTCCCTGGGTCTTGGTGTTTTACCTAACAGTGTGTGAGCAGTGTGTCTGTGTGTGTGTGCTTGTCTCTGGCTGGATGCTGGCCAGTTACAGGAAATACTTGGAGGGCAGGCATTAAGATCAAGCTCTGTAGTATTGCTGAAGGGATTCAAATAAGAATTCAACAATCTCCAAATTAAAAATCATCCCATGCTTTGAAAGGCAAATTTTGTCATGTTTGGGATTGTGGTCCAGCAGTGACAGATAGGTTTGGGAGATGAAGTACTACTGATGCAGAAGGTTTATTCACTATCACCAGGATCTCTGCTGCTGTACCTCCTGTGTTTGAGTCACTGAAAAGTCATAGTAATGAGCTGGTGCTGCCATGCTAATGCCACCCTTTCTTTGGCAGAAGTGCCAAGTCAAAGCACTGTGGAACTTGCAACAAGTGTGTGTGTGGCTTTGATCATCACTGCAAATGGCTCAACAACTGCGTGGGAGAGAGGAATTACTGGTAAGAGCTTGGCATTGTGGCAGAAGCACAACTCTGCAATGTGGCTTCTTCTCTTTCGAAGGTTCTCCTGTATCTCAGTCCAGTCTGTACTTAGCCATGCAGAACCACTTTTCTTTTATCCCCTGGCTGAATAGAATCAGTAATGAGAAAACTAGATGGAAAATACAAGCATAATCATGACATTCAAATAACCAGGGATAAAATGCCTAAACTTAGAATGTTGTAGCTGACATCTATAAGTAAAAACAGAGAACATAAGAGTTATTGTTTGGTATTAGGAAAAGCTTACAGGATGTCAATTGGGTGTCCTTAGTGCTTCTGAAAGCTGGAGTAGGAATGGAACCGTGGTGGTGCTGTTCCAATTTGAAGCAACCTGCATCCAGATCATGTGCTTTCCCTACAAGACTTACCAGTTGGCAGGAGTCACAGCAGCATATAGGGACTCTCATCCATGCCAGGTTTGAGATAAGAATAAGGAGACTGTCACTGATGCTTCTCAATTTACTTTCCTGCACTTAAACCCCATGGAAAGCAAAGTGGTGGTCCTGAGTGCCATGTTACACTGCCTTCAGATTTTGTGCAGGGAGCTCTTTGCCTGTCCTAGATATACTTGACTGTTTTGTAACCATGGTTGCACTACAGGGTCACAGTTTAGTTCCTCAGAGTAACAAATAATAAGTAAAGCTGTTCACCAGTATCTATCATAAGTGTAAGAAAGCGTGACAATAATTTGAGATAGCTGTCTCTATCCCTGTTAAAGGCTGGGATATTGAATTGTACACGTGTTGTTATTGAAGCCACTGAGACCTCTCCCTTTCCTGCAGGCTCTTTTTGAATAGTGTGCTGTCTGCCATTCTGGGCCTGGGGCTTCTGCTGCTCGTCGCTTTCTACGTCTTTGTGGAGTTCTTCGTTGACCCCGCAGTGCTTCGCTCTGACCAGCACTTTGATGGTACAGCAGTGCTTCACATGAGCATCCTGGGAATCAGCCAGCATATCTTGATGAGGGTTTGGATTCTGTGAGCTCTTCCACTGGGGAGGAACTCCATTCCTTACTGCTTCAGTTGTATATTTCTGTTAGAGTATCTCTGCTCAGCTGGATGAAATGTTTTTCCTTACAGACATAATTGCTCTTCCTAAAAGACCTGCAGGCACCAGATTTCTTAGGCCTCCAGTGCACAATGGATCTGCAGCTACTTCTGAGTTAACAGGATTTCCAGCTGTAAAGTTTATTTAAAGATAATTCATACCTGGACAATCTACTTATCTCCAACTCCCTTTGTTTTACAGCTTTGAAGAACCACATGGACCGCTGGTTTGTGTTTCTTCCTGCATCTCCTGTTGAGACTCGGGCACCTGCCATTTTGGTGACAGCTGGGATTTTTATTCTTCTGAGCCTAGTGACCATGATCCTGCTGGGCCACCTCTTGACCTTTCACATCTATCTCTGTAGGTGTTTTGTTCCTGCCATCCATACCCCCATTTCATTTTTTGCTTATCTCCTACTCATCCTGCATTCACTGTGTGTTCACCCATGTCACTAATACACACCCATTGTGCAAAATTGGGATTTAACATTACATTTCTGAGTCCCCCCCCCCGTACTAGGTAGGCTTATCAGTGCATGTGTAATGTGGGGCTTGTGTTGGGCCTCTGCAGCCATGTTTAAGCTATGTTATCCTGAAACTGAAAGCACATGGGAGGGTACTGGAGGGGCCAAGTGGCATGAAGTGGCCAATCCCAGTTTGGTGCTAGCAATGGCAGATTCAGATTAACTCCACATACGGCCTTTGTGAGTCTCATCACTGTGCTCCCCAGTACTTCTGTTGTGTGAAAGAGCCTTTTTTTTCCCTTACCCGAGAGAAATGTGGATGTACAGAGCTAAATTTCTGATTGGAGCACTGCCATCCAGGTTAAGGTTGCTTTATGGAAATTGTACCGTATTGATACAAGAAGATTTGTGGAATTCAGAGGAAGGGGCTTTCAGAAAGGTTTCTCTTTAGATCAACTGCTTGTTGCTCTGTCCAGAAAGGATATTTATTTTTGTTTATGTAGAGATGGACATCAAAAACGTTTTTTCAGTCATCATCTAAAGTTAAGCCAATGCTTTTTGGCTGCTGATGAAAGTCACGATAGGGAAAGATCTTACATTTGCAGTAGTTGGTGGTGCCAGAAGTAGGAAAGAAGGGATGTGGTGGAAGAGAAGTGAGGACAGCGGTTACAGAAGATCCTTGGATGGATTTTCAGGTTCTCAGTTAAGAGACCTGCAGATGCCAACACAAACTAGGTCAGCACAAACCAGCACGGCTCCAGAAGCAAAACAGTTGCACTGCTGAAGTGTAGGGTTGGATAGGTGAGTGTTCCCCAGCTGGCATGGGCAGTGCTCTCAGTGAGGACACTGACCGTCGTTTTCTTCTAGAGCCTCTTGGAGCTTGACTGAAATTTGGGCTTGCTGCAATCTTACTTCCTTGGCAGAATTGACAGTTGGCTTTTCTGGGTTAATGGCACTGCCTGGAGATTTGAAAGGTTGATCTAGCCCTTTTTAAAGACAGAAAGCATAACCTTAAGGAAGGTTTCTTCTGAATGGAAAAGGATTATTCTGTTTAGTCCCAAGTGGTATTTATCCTGTCCTTGTGTGCAGCTTCCACAAGAGGGTGCTCCCTGCCTGAGATAACGACCTGCCACTAGTTGTGCTCTGGGCCTGGGAGAAATCTTGCTGGTCTTGTCTTGGGGTGATTCTTTTTTTCCTCTTTCAGAATAAATTTTGATCCAAATTAACTTCTACTTTTGGCCCAATGTTAAATCTTTATCTTCCATCTTACATGGAAACAGAATTATTGTCAATGTTTTGAACATTTTATTGCATTCTAATCTGCTGCCCTAATGAAATTGTTGCCAGCTGTGCAGAATGTAGTGTGTAAGCCCTTACTTTAAAGGAGAGGTGTCACCACACTGAAGCCTTTATTGTGTGCTGCATATGAGTCTGCATTGCACTTACCAGTGCATTTGCACTTACTACTGGGCACAGGGAGGATTTTAGTCCAGATGAACCTAGACATCTGCTTTAACTGCTGTGCTTCTGTAAAAAAGGAGGAATAACTACCAAGCTGTGCACTAAAACCCTTTAGCATCCATTTGTGGGTTTATTCTCTAAAAATACTTCAGGTCATTGTGGGAAGAATGTCTGCATTTTGGACTCTTGGGTCTCATGAAGAAACCAAGTTGCTCAGAAGTGTCACATTCTTTTGGTCATTCATGGAAGCAGATTTGTTTTCATGGGGACCTGGAGAGCTCATAAAGTCAGGGACATGTGAACTCTGGGCACATCTGTTTGGCACGAGGCAAGCTGTGCAGTTGATGCTTGCTGGTTTGTACATTGAGTGTCTCAATCACTACAGGACACACTAACCTGCTCCTTTTCTTCTCTCCATTTAAGACCACTTACCTTCTGATTGCTCACCAAGCTGTTTGTACAGTACAGATCTTAAACCTGTTGGGCAAAAATAATGGATTTGCCCCAAAATGAACTGAACAAATTAAATTACTACAGTATAGAAGGCTGTACCATCACAGGACACTTTAAGCAGGACTATAAGAAAGCATTGTGATGGTGACAATAAAGGATACAGTAGGATGTACAGTGCACAGGTACTTTTGGCTTGGATTATCAGTTTCTTCATGTTTATAGTTACTATTTGATTGTATAGTTATCCAGCCTGCTTGTATAAGTGCAGTCAGGGAGGGGCCTTTCCTGTGCTGACAGGTCTCTCTCTTCCCTTTCAGTGTGGCACAAGCTGACTACATATGAGTACATCCTGCAGCAGCGTCCCCAGCAGCAGCCAGACAAGGTAGACAAGAAACAGGAGTCTTGTTCCTCCCAAGTGAGACCCAGTCAGGTACTCACCCTACTTTCAGTCCATTTCCCAAAAACAGCATTTGTTTGTTCGCTGTGTAAACCTTGCTTCACTTTCTTGAGCTCTATATTTTAAAGGCAGTTGCTGGAGATAAGACTTGGTACTTTGATGGAGTTGAGTAGGATGTGAAAGAGTGCAAGGCCTGTGATTCCATGCACACTTTAGGTATAAGCAAGTACTGCTTTCAAAGGAATCAATCCCACCCACTCTCTTTCTCCACCACTTGTTTTGGGCCCTGCACTATCTCATCTCTTCTGCCAGCACAGCTGTTCATTAGGACAGGGTGGGGGAGCTCATCTGAGTAACAATAAACTTTATTAAAAAAATAGTTGAGCTGGCCCAGCTCCCTCCCATTTGGTTCACCAAGCAGTCACATAAATGCCTGGCTCAGCACGAATGAGGGTGACTGAAGAGTGGGAAGAATCCTTTCCCTGAAAAGGACAGGACCATCTGTTTGGGTGGCACTGCACATCCTGGGGGCTTGTGTCAGGACTTCAAATGAGACAGGCTCTAGGACTGGAGAAACTGGGGCTCATCACTGAACAGCTAATAATACCAGTAACTTAACCATCTTAAAAGTGACAAGGACAACAGTTTTTCAGAAATGACCCAGATATCTGCTTTGCTTTGAAATGAGTCTGTATAATGATAAGGGTCCTTGTTATTACCATGATGTTGATCTGTATATCTGTAAAAAGAGTTCTACAAGCTCTTAAATGCTGCTAGACTCTGCAGAGGCAGATATATCAGGCTCTGAATTGAGAGTTCAGTGTAATTTATTTTGCTGCAAGGCAAAATAAATTAATGGATTAACTCAAATTTTGACTGGACACATTCTGACTTCAGCAGGGGCTTGAACTAGAAATTTCCAGAAATTCTTCCTAATGTAAATTACTCTGTGATTCTCAGTCATGTGTAGCTTTTCATTTTATGCAAGTACCTTATCTACTATACAAACAGTTTTGTATTTCATAAGAAATTCATTAACTGCAAGCTTCATCCAGATATTCTCTGTAGAGATACTGGATGTCTCTGGATTCATCCATAGTTCTTCCCTATCAAAGCAAAGGGGAAAGTGAGCTCATTCAGTTTTGTATAATGTGAAGTCTCTAGCTTTTCATATATATTTTTTACTGTTTTGGAAAAGTTGAACTTTCAGTTTAAACAGGTTTCCATAACAACAAAAATATTTGGCACTTTGTTTCACAGAGCTTTGCTTACTATGAAAATTAAAACAATAATAAAGCATTAGCTCTAATCATCTAGTTATTGAATTTTAATTGATACTGAAAAGGTATTTGAACAGGGGTGGACTTCATATAGGTGTGCACATTTGGGATGTTGGCATTCTCCTGTCCTGTGATGTTCTCCTGTCCTCACTGGTTCTTATCTAGATATGTGTGAATATGGTTAATTTGAAGCAGCAAGCCTGAAAGGAGCAGGGTGAAAAGGAGTTTGGTGTTTCAGGTGTTTTCCTAAGTGCAGTTAGGACCTTGGGGAACAAGAAAGACTGGATGATGCCCAGTAACATTGTTAAGAAAAATGTTAACCCACTAGATTTTCCTTGTTTCTTACATAGCAACCAGAGATAAACACAAACAAATAGATTGGAGTAGGAGGACACCAAGTGACTTGCCTTTTGTAAGCTGTGTTGAATACAGCTTTCTTTAGCTTGAACACTGCCACTCTTTGTAATTGATCCAACATGTTGTAAGCATAAAATGGAAATCATCCTCTTCCCACTTTTGTCTGAACTGTTCATTCATTTTAGGGACTAAGAAGAAACATGCATTTCCCCTTTAATGCTTGTTTTTGAGCCTTATTCAAGCTTGGGTGTTGGTTTTGGCTTCAGTTTTCCATGTTGGTCTGTGGTTAAGTCTTCAGCTATGTTCAGGTTAAAGGATTCTTATTCAGGATAAAGGATTCTTATGTACTTGTAGGATCCACAAAGTAAGAGCCCTAATACTGCACATTTAAGTGGTTCAGATGTCACAAAAAATGCAGAACAGTTGGACACATTGAGCCTTTGCTTCTATTACCATACCTAAAACGGGATGTGCAAGTAACCATTTTTTCTGTAGTCATTTGCAGTCCAAAGAAATATAAACTAAACCAAACCCTATGCTTTAATGCATAATTGCATTCATGCCAAGGAGCTGGCTTTCATATGAGGCCAGCTGGGATGTGATTTTTCTCACATTCCTAAAGCTTTGAACTTGCTTTGGAAACAGATTCAGGTTGGTGGGGTTTGATTTTAAATACTAAATACAGATTTAACTCAGCTTCCCTTACACTCCCAGTATTGTTCCTTTCTTCCAACATCGATGTAAGACGAACTTAGTCTTTACTCTCAGCCTCAACATTTGCAACAGACCCACAGTCCTTGGGACAAGAACTCTTTTTTCCTGTTCAATTCTGCTTCTCCTCCAGGCAGACAGCACTTCCTGACACTGAACTGGTTGATAAGGGCAGCTTCAGAGGGTGAGGGAGCTGAATCCATGCTGGGCTTGTAAACCATGGACTTGGGGTGGTCGCAGCTGGAAGTTGGTGAACATGGCCAGGATTTGCACAGGGGCAGAACTTGGGCAGTCTGTCAGTCCAGCAGTCTGCTTTCAGCAGGAGCAGCAGCTGAATCCTGACAACCCAGCTGCAAAGGGTGGCTTGTCTTGGTGCTGCACTGGAAGGATTCTGGCTCTCCTGCTAAATGCCTGGGAGCAGAGGGAGGCTTGGACTCTGTGCTGTGGCTGTAGCTTGTGTCACACTGTGAGAGAGCATTGTATTTTCTACTGATTGAGTCTCATTTGTTTTCATAGTCAGCTCTAATGCTTCACTTTCATTTATGTGCCTGGTTTGGGTCTACATTATTTATGGAAGGCTGAAATGAACAAAATGGATTTAAAAAGGCTCTTTCATTCCCTGCTTGGAAGGAAATTGTCCATGTTATTCTCAAGATGAATCATTTATTAAGCTCTGTTGAAATGCCAGTCCTGGAGTCCTGTTTATGTTCTGTGGACATTGAGTCCTGATTGTTTCCAGTTATTCTGTGCAGTGGGATGTTTCCTGCTGCAGCTCATTTCAGCCATGATCTGCTTCCCTGTGAAAAGATCTGCATCTCCTGCTTGTACACTCACAGTGACACGAGACTGTGTCTGGTTTCCTTCCCTCGTGACTCAGGTGCATGAGGCCTGAATGTAAATCTTGATTGTAAATGTCCCAAGGAGACATTTGTGCACACTTTGTGTTGAGTTGGTGATGAGTGATGATCTGACTTGAGTTACAAGTTCCAATTGAAATACATGTAGTAAATTTCTGCAGATTATTCATCTTGCACTTGGATAAATTTTAAAATAAGAAATTCATGTTTTTGATTGCTAAACCAATTCCCTTCAGATGTTACCACCTATAAAACAACTGAATTTTTTTTTTCTCTTTTTAATTGTCTTTCCTTTTTATTCATAACATCTGAAATGATTTCTTGGCTGTCACTGAATGTGCAGCTCCATGGATTCTTTTCTACTTCAGAGACTGTTGCTTTGTATATAAAGTTTGAACTGCTTTTCCCACACGCATCACTTTCCATCTTTATCTCTGGCAATATTGGTTTTTTGGTGCCATTTTATCACCCTGTAATTCAATATTGCAAAGATCTTCCGCAGCTCTTTGCGGCCAGCTTTCATTTTTAATGCCTCACATCAGGGAGTGTCATCACCAGGATTCTCACTGCTCTGCTCTTTTGTTGCTTGTTTATGAATTCGTTGAAGTGCAGAGGCTCTGGATCTCTCAGGAACTCATTTGTGGCATGTCCAACTTTGACTTCATTTTCTCAAATTTGCTGATCAGGCTGTTCAGAAAAATAGGTCTTCATGAGCTTGTTTTAGCTATTTTTGAAGCTAACACCCATCACATTTGAATCCTTCCATCTTGACCTAAAAGTTACTTTAAAATATCTTTATAGTCACTGCACAGTTAAATACTTACAAAGAAGTTCTCTTGATGATTATTCAAGTTTAAGAGCAGCTGATAAGTGGTGTCAAGGTTCTTCTGAGCATGATTTATCCTTTTTTTAATAACAGGGCTTCACACTCTTCATCCCTTGGTACTCTGACCATCTTAACTGGATGCTTTTGAGGGAGAACTGGGGATTTAGGAGACTTATTCTTATAATGTTTCTGAAAGTATGCAGTTTTCAAGTTCAGCTGTCATTACTCTGAGCTCATCCATACCTGAGGCAAATAAACAATATATCACATTCATTTTTAAAAATCAGCAGGTCTTAGCCATACAGGGTCCCACAAGAAATAGGAAACACGTTATGTTTTTCCTGTATATTTAATGCTTCCATCTTCCTCACCCCCATTTTGCATTTAAATGACATTTTCTGCATTCACTGCAGAGCTCCTCAGATTGAACTGTGTAACTAATGGAAGCTTTAAGTGGTATTTTGAATCTGGTCCCAAGAAATGACTAAGCTGATCTCTGTAAGTGTGATTTGGTTTTGAGTCACATAAAATACTGACTGGACTAAACAAATTAATCAAGGACTTCTAATTGTGCCAGTCTTACTTTTCCATCTTCTTAAGCAGCATTTTCCTGCTGTGCTACTTGTAAGGACAAAAGATGGTTGGCATAAGGAGAAAGAGTACATCTGTAATGAAAATTCCTCTTTTCCCTTCTGTGTTTGTATTAGTCTGAAAATGTTGTTTGTTTTGTTTGTTTTTTTTTTCCCCAGGAAGCAGACTTATTGTCACGTAATGCTGGCTATACAGACCCTGGAATTCAAGTAGAGGAATTCTCAACAGTAACTTCAGGAAAAAGGTGAGAAAAGTCAAGGATAAGATTCTCCCAGCAGCATGTGTGGTGAATGGGAAATTGTTATCAGGGTCACTGATGGGCCCTTAGACAAAAGTACTTAGAAGAATAAGGAGCAGCAGTGTTTTGAGCAAGGTATGGTGAAATCTTTGAGTTTCAGGAGGGTAGATACCTGCAGGAATACTTTCCTTCCCTCTCCTGGGAAAATACAATTTCTAGAATAGTTTCTTTAGGCTGTTTTATATTAAATATTTTATATGAAACTGTTTTCTATTAATTGTTTTATATTAAAATTACTTCAAGGCTGGCTGATTTGTCCTGTATCTCCTCTATTGAGCTCATAGTTACATGATTTCAGGTTGTGGAGAAATGCATCACAACAGTTACAAGTTTATAACACAGGCAAGCACTCATGGGAAAACAGGATCCTTGCCTCTTAATTAGTCCTTTCCTGTTAACTTGTGTGCCTGGGGATTTCCTTCTTATTTTGCACAATTGTGCAGGAAAAGTTCCCCTGCAGCTTTGCTGGGAATGCTGTGTAAGGCAGGGGAGGCTGTGATCAGCCTGATCTGTACGTGCAGGCAAAGAGGGCATCAGACTTAAGTCCTGTCCTAGGGAATCACCTTGTGTGTCTGCTGTTTTCAGCTTTCCAAAGCTCTATGTCCATAATGAAGAAAGTGACCCCAAGCAGAGCTCATCCTCTGAGTCCCCATCTCTTCACTCTGTGGCCCCTTCTCAGGTAAGGAGGATTTCCCACACACCCAACCTGCTGCTGACAGCCCAGCCAGGGGCTTGGGCAGGCTCACTCTAGAGCAGGCTGTGCTTACCCCCTGCTCACACAGGCTCTGCCTCCCGTCAGTGTGTGTCTGCAGGTGTGGCTGTGCCCTGCAGTCACCAAATCCAGGTGATGTTCTCCTGTCTCTGCTCACAGGCATGATCAGAGCTATCCTACATCCCCTCATAAGCTCACAGCTGTAATCCAATGCCTTGCTGCCCCAGTGCAGCTCAGTGACTCTGACTATACTGCTTTGTTGATGTAAGAAGCTCTGCATGTTTCTCTAGAGCAAAATCCAACAGTTTAAATGCTCACATAAAGCACCTGCCCAGGGAAAGGTGGTGTGTGTGGATATGGAGCTTGAGTGTATGGAACAGCTCTCCAAAGTCTTGGACTGGGCTCCTGATATTCATGTATCTGCATCCAGATGCTCTCTCCTCTTGCTCAGATGGGAGGTGGTGGTGCTTCTCCTCTTTCCTCCAAGCTTATTAATCACTCTTGCCATCTAGATGGTAAGAAAAATTCGTTTTCATCTATCCTGTATTTGGGACAAGGACTGTCCCTTTCTTGGGCCATCCTGTGCTGTGTGAGTTTTGGTTCCCTCTTCTAGTTTGGCTTTACAAATGCAAGTGACCAGTGTCTTGTACAACTCCCAGCTCTCTGAGACAACAGCTTAAAGGTACCTACACAGAGAGAGTCACTGTATGCAGATAATGTGGGTATGTTCATTAAATGCCTCTTCTCTATTACTGCTTCGTAGTAGCTCAGTCTTAAATGGTAAAATATTCTTGGACTTTGGTTATACCTAGTGCTCATTATTCAAAGTAGGAAGAGTTAGAAAGAGGTAACAAGTAAAAAAATTGTCTCCTTACTTTGGGGTGGTGGAGTGACTTCCCTTCTTTTGGGCCACTTGCTTTCACAGCAACAGAAGAAAAGAAGAAAGAAAATGCAGAAAGTTTCTTCCTCAGCAATGGACAGCGCATCTAAAGCACAAGCTACACCTTGGCCCTCATTCCCAGATCCCCCATCAGGTGAGAGTGCACCAGTCAGCTTCTCTGCTGAATCTTGCATAAATATATATTTGATTTGCTTTAATACTAGTGGATCAGCCATAGCAGGGTTCCTGGGCTTGTTGATATCTTTGTGGGGCTGAGAGATCTCTCTCTCCTTAAGGTTTCTTCTCCCTTTATTTCCATCTGCAGAGTTCCCAGCCACGGCTGCTGCCACCTCACCTTCCCACAGCCTTCACCTCTTAGTGCCAGCTTTTCCTCTGAGAGCTGCTGTGTCCCCCAGCAGCATGGGCCTCATCCAGGCAGCAGGACCCCCAGCTGACTATCACTCAGAGTCCGCTGAGTCCATGGATCAGATTCCTGTGGCTCAGACTCCGCTTGGGAGCCCAGTCCTTCAAGGGCCTTCTAAGAATGACTCAGGCAACTCTCAACATTATCCCTTGTCCACAGACAATCCCAGAGGAGTCAGGAAGAAGAATCTGTATTCCGAGCACAAGGTCAAAAGGAGAAGCTTCCAGCAGGATAGACGCGTAGAACGAGACCTGGAACTTTTTTCTAAGATTCCTGCTGTGTTTGTAAGTAAGAGCAGTGGAGAACCTCTTGTCCCTCAGCCCCAGCCCAGTGAGAGCACGTCTGAGCCTGACCACAGAAAATGCACCAGCAAGCAGCATGTGGGCACACCTGACCCATGCTCAAATGACATAAGGACAAGCACCACAGCGGCCTAGGGATCATCCTTCCAAAGTCATGGCCTTTGGAACAGCGTTAGTGCTGTGTAGAGGCCTGCAGGACTCACCCCTCACTGTGCTGCTGCAGTGGGACATTTCTCATCCTCAGCCAAAGGCAAGAGGCAGCAAGGTGGCAAACCTGAGGTAGACTTGCTGCTCATGAGAGCTCAAGTGCTTTCCCTGTGGAAGGGCCAACTCATCTTAGCCCTCTGCACACTGGTACTGCAGTAACTTCCCAGCAGAGTGTGTGGGGAGGAACAAGGCTGCACCTCTGCCATTCCCTGCGCTCTGAAAGCTGTATTTCCATCTGCCTACACCCTGTCAGTCTTTGGATCATGCTCAGGGGCTTCAGCAGGAGGTCAGGGAGTAACCTTAGGATTGCTCCTTCCTTATACCGCTTTCCACTGTGCACCCTCAAGCCAAATCCAGCACCAGCATGTTCTCTGTAAGGCAGCACAGTTTGACCTGCTCCCCCTTCCCGCATTCTCATCAGAAGTTTTGGGATACAGCAGGCCCTGAAACCTTTCCAATTCCTGGGCTGCCAGATCTGTATTAGTCCACAGCCAAGCCTGGGGTTTGTGTAGTGCAGAAATATCCCACAGCAGACAGTGGGGCATGGGGCCAGTGCCTCAAGCCACAGCACCCTGTGCTGGGGGTGAGCTGCAGAGAGCTGTCTGGGCTGCCGTCCTACAGCACCTGTGCTCTCCCTGTCCTCGTGGCTTCCCTAGGCAGCATCCCTTGTTCCAGATTCGTGGCTTTCAGCAAGCCCAGATCTGCCTAACAGCCAGCTAATCTCAGAGCCCAGACAGCAACAACACACACATCTCCATGGGCTTTGCCACCAGCATGGCCATGTCTGACAGGATTGGGCACAGCCCTGAGCAGCAGCACTGGCATCGCTGGATGCACATTTCCGGGCACATCCCCAGCACAGCACACTGCTGTGCTGTGAACAAACAGGTGCAGCAGCAAAGAAAAGGAAGCCAGGGGAGTCTTCATCACCCTTCCAAATGTTTTGATGCATGGAAGGCACAATTGACTTTTCTCCAGCCTACAGTGGGTGCAGGTTAGGGAAGGACAGGACAAAGCACAGTGCTGTGAGAGTCAAGCTAAGCTGTTCTCCCTTTGTCCAGCTCAGTCTGCTTGGAACTGGGTAAGAGCAGGACAGGGGATCTGGGGTCAAAGGCTCTTTGGGCACAGTCAACATGGGACAGGCAGGCTGGGCTCCCAGCCTTCATGGGAGAGACTAGCCTGAGAGAAAGAACTGGAAGTGTTTTAAAGTGCTGCCTTACCACTCTTCTCTTGTGTGATTTTTGTCTCCTGAAAGAACTGGGATGAGGAGCTTTGACTCTTCATCAAATTACACAATCTGTTGATCAGAAAAAGTGAAGCCTTATGTAGCTGTTGAAGTAATTTTGTCTCAGTTTGCAGGAAGGGCTGGCCTGTGGTCACACTCCTTGCAGCTTCCCTGCCTGCTGTGGCCAGTGGTGCCTGCTGGCAGTGACCCTTTGGAAAAGCAGGTGAGTGTGGACCAGCAGACATGGCACTGGGTGTCTGCAGAGACCAGGGCATTGCTCACCAATGGGTCCCAGTTAGACAAAGTCCTTCCTGTTGTTTCTCCTCATGTCTGTCATCCAAGGAAAGTATGTCCTGTAGCAATGCTGGGCTCATGGTTTTCCAAGGCCAGCTGTCCCTCCACCAGAAGGCATTGGTAATTCCTCTTCAGCAGGTGCCCCTGAGCAGACCTTGTGTGTTTTCTTACTCTGTCCATGCAGATTCAGACCCAAAATCATGTATGGAGCTCTTTGGTAGCCCTGGCCACAATAAAATTTTCTATATTCTTTGCTAAGTAGTTTCCTTCTTTCTTTTGCAGCAATTCCTGGCTCTGCCTCGTTGATGATCCCCAGGCTGTTTGGTTCACTTCTCCCTGAGCCTCTGGAATACCAGAAGGGCTCAGCACTGTAATTGATGTGGGGGTGACAGCAGTCCCCTCTCCACAGGGTCTTTTGGGTGTTAGATGGGAATGTCTCCCCTGAGGGGCAGGGATCAGACCATCTTCTCCCTGAGCTGTGTAACCCAGCCTGGTTTTTGTGCTGGAGCAGGATGAGCACCAGAGGAAGGAGGCCCAGCCAACTCTGCACTGTGCTGCAGAAAGGCTGCTGTGCTCTTTGGGCTGAGGGGATCTGGGTTTCCTGGGCTATCAGATGTCCAGGCACATCCTTCTGCTGCCTTCAGCTGGAACATTTGCTCCACTCTGCTGAATAACTCAAGACTGCCAAACATGCAAGGCTGTGTCCGTGCACTGGAGCAGCTGGGTGCTGAGCCAAGAGCCAGGCTCCAGCAGGGTGGGCTCCCAGCACTGCCAGTGTTGGACTCTGATCTCCTAAACCTCAAGGGCAGCAGGAGGATTGTGTGTGCCACATGGTGATTGAAATTGCCTGGAGTTTATGTTTTTGCTCCAGCCATATCCAAAGAGCACTGTTGAAGATGCACAGTGAGCATCCAAGAGTGAAAATGGTGAGGCTGAGACAGTTTTAGCTCCTGGATTCTCCTTCCCAATCTTGCTTTTGTCTTCTTGGGCCTTTAATGTTGATGCCTTGCAGGTTCACGTGCCAATGGCATTTCTGCTGCTCTCCATGAGGAATGTCCATAGCAGACCTTTGGCAGTAAGCAAAAGGAACAAGTTACATTGGGGTGCTGCTGCAGAGCCCAGTGTGTGGGCAGAGCAGTCCTGGGCTCAGCACCAGAGGGTTGCAGTGATCACAAGCTGCAGCCCAAGGCCATAAGAAAGCTGGGCTAAGGTCCTGACAGCACAAGTCCTGATGCCTTCAGCTCCCCATCACTGCAGACACGTTGAGGTCTGACATCCTCAAGCACTTTCTCCAGCACTAAATAAAAGGTTTTTGCCAGGGCATGAACTCTCCCATCAGCTGGAGTCAGTGTCCTGGACCAGCTGTTTCCACCACAACACTGTGGCTTTCTGTTAGGAAGAAGCAATGATTTGCAGGATGACAGCTTTCCACAATCCTCTGAAATCATCTCATGGTCCCTGGCCTGTCTGGCAGCTGTGCCAGGCCCCGCAGTGCCTGCTCCAAGCCTCCGCCTTGGCATGGGATGCACGTCGTGCTTACTTTCATCTCTGAGCCTGACTCAAGTTTCTTTGTTTCCTCTTTGAAGTCAAGAGGACCTTCCTTTGGGAAATGATTTTGTAGGAGTCTGTTCCTGCACTGCTTTTGACACTTTTTGAGAGGATCTGAATGAGCCGCCTTGAGTTGCAAGGTGGGGGAAAGGAAGTTCCTGCCGGAGGATGGAGCCTTCCCCCCGCTCCTGTGCCCGGTGCCCGCATGGCACGACCGCAGCTCGTGCTCGGTGGCACACCCGGCACGGACAGAGCACGCCCCGGTCCCCGATCGCGCCGCTCAGCAGCCGTAGCTAAGCCCCGCTAATGCCTTGTGGACGCGCTGTTGCTGGGGTGACCGTGTACATATTGCACAACCTCCGAAACACTTCCCTCTGTTTTGTAGCAACTCGCGCTAGAGAAGCGGCGTTCCCGCATAACCTCATCCCACCCCAGACACGGCCGAGCCAGAGACTCATTCCTGAAACGGGATGAGTCCCGGGAGGCTGCGGTGCCCAGCCTCGGGGGAAGCGAGGGGCAGAGAGGATGAGGGTGAGCACGGAGGGTGCTCAGAGATTGTGCTTGTGCTCTCTGAGCTGCACCCTGAGCAGTCACAGCACCCCGAACTCTGTGTGAAGGTGGGGAGAGGGACACAGTCTCAGCAGGAGCCAGCCCAGCAGCCGAAGCTGCACCTCGGGGATGCAGCTGTGAGCCTCGGTGTGTCCGGGGTGAGCGCTGGAGAACTCGGCTCTTTATGTCCCTGGGGCAGCAGACAGCCTGGGAACATCCTGACCTCCATGAGAAGGGAAAAACCCCCGGCGAGCTGAGCACTGAGCTGTGTGCATGCTCCTCCACCACACCACAGGACCTGTGCAACCGCCCTCTCAATTCCTGCCCGTCCCGTGGGCTGCGGACCAAGTGACAGCCCCCCCCCGAGCTTCCTTTTCCGGGCTGCATAAGGAACAGCGGGAGCCGGCCAAGGACCATGCTCCATCCCAACAGGGCTGTCATGGTGACAACAAACGCACAACAAACCCCGGCCCTTAGGAACCGAAACCTGACCTGTTCAACCCGACCTCATGGGCAGCTCACCAGCCGTGGCTCAGCACCCCCTTACCCGGCTCTCCCCGTGTGCCATTGCTTGGCTCCTTGGGCTTTGCAGCCCCGGGACCAGCTGGAGCTCCTGCAGAAGAGCTGCCGACATGTCCAGCTCCTCCTCCACCTGCTGCCGGCTCGGAGGATCCAGGCTCCCACGCTGCCCACAGCTGCCAAGTCCTGCTGGGTGCTCCAGCTGATATTACCTGGCTCCTGTTCGGAGCTGTCAGCTGGAAGCAGAGCCAGACACCTGCTTTGGTGGGGAGCTGCAGGGTAAGCTGAGGATAAGGCTGTACCTTCATCAAGACTTAACCATACTCCTCTGTGTGGCAATACTTATTCCCTTGTCCTTAAACCAGAGAGTTTACAGCTCGTCCCCACCTTCTGCAGGTGGGATGGCACCCCTGGGTCCTTGCTGGCCTGTAGAGAGGCTGGTTGAAATTCCCACTTCTCAGCCAGGCACTGTCACCTCTGAGCCTCTGCACTTTGGAACCTGCTTTCATATTGAATGAGGAGCAGGAAGAACGTGTGATCAGGAGAGTCCTCCTGGTGCCACCTCCTCCATGGAGCTCCCAGGCTCTCTGGCCATGTCTGACCTCTACCAGGACAAACTGGAGAGAGGCAAAACATTTCTTGGAGAGATCTGCTTGGACTCTGGCATCAGATGAGCCTCCACACTTGCTCTTCCCACTCTGGACTATCCCCTCCAGGATGTCCTTGCCACCCTGCCTCTGGCTGGGCTGTGAAAGAGCAGCTCTAGTGGAGCCCCCGATGGAGGGGCCACAGGGTTGGTTGGGGGGCATAATAAAGTGGGGTCCTTCATGTTCTGACCAGCTGGGCGTACCCAAAGTGGCCAGGTGCTGTGACACACCTGAGGCCTCTGGCACCAGCCCTGGCACTCACCTCTGAATTGAGAGGTAAAGTTAATGATCCCAGACTCCCAGAGCTGGCTGGTGGTTACCTCTGGAGGTCTCCAGACCCTAATCCAAGAGACTCAGTGTGAGTGGGCTGCTCATGGCTTTGTCCAGTCAAGAACTGGCAGCAGTGTTCCAGGAGAGAACAGGTACCCCTTAGCCAAGAGGGGGAGGTTGTCACTGGGGCTGTGCCCCACAGCAAAATGCTCTGGGTGCTCTGGATGCAAAATGTTCTGGGTGTATCCCAGAACTGATGCCCTGGGACAGCTCAGCCACAGGGACACCTGTGTTTGTCCTTAACCTGCAGCTTCTCTGCACAGGGACCAGGCAGACAGACCACAGGGTGCCAAAGACTGTTGCTTGAGCCAGTTCCTGGTTCCCAAAGCTGCTGGTTTGTCCTCAGGACCCCCAAGGCAGCAGCAAATCACACACTGTGTGTCCTGGCTATGCACAGCTCCTGCTGGTGCTGCAGCTGGTCATCCACCATGCCAGCAGAGCCCTGGGATCAAAGCGGGCTGTGGGCAAACAGCTGAGGTGGGGCAGTGAGTAAGAGATGTGGGTTGTGTTGGGGCTCCATGACAACCACAATATTTGGGCACTGCCTCAGCTCGCAGCACCCACTGGGAGCCCCGTGTGTGGTCATGCTCCGGGCTGCCAGGGTGGGCAGTGCTGGCATGTGGCTGCTCCAAGGGTGTCTCCCTGGGCCACAGGTGCTCACCACAGTCCCTGACACACCAGAACGGTTGGCATTGTCTCCTCAGCCTGCGCAGAGGCCTTGGCTTGGGGCGTCACCCACCAAGAGGACAGCTCCTCTATGGGGGACATGGTGACTGTGTGGGGCAGGGGAAAGGGCTGCAGGGTAGAGCAGAGCAGGGGTGCCACGGGGAGCCTGTGCTGAGGAGTGGTGGAGAGACCTTGTGAGGTTATGGTGGGGCCTCGGGGGGTGCTAAAGGGACTTTGTGGGACAACACTGGGGCTTTGTAGGGTGATGGAGAGACCTCGTGGGGTGAAGGAAAAACCTTGTCATTTACCGGTAGGGTCTCGTGGGGAAGCAGAGAGGCTTCATGAGGTGGTGGAGGGTCCCAGAGGTGGTCCGGGTCCGCTGCCCGGGCTCCGTCTCCCCGCCCCGAGGCGCTGCCGCCGTGCCGCGGCCCGGGGGAGGGCGGGG